>JAEHOM010000663.1:0-10637 GCA_016433075.1 Hoplolaimus columbus | reverse complement strand
CATAGTTCCATATCGTATTGTTTTGTCTTTTTTTAAGTATACGGAGTCCGCCACAATTAACACCTAGCTATTCATCGGCAGCGTAAGATGTGTATAAAAGACAGATATTACCAAGATTGACATGTTTGACATGCCATAAATGTCTCATGGCATGTTTGGCATGTCATAAACGTCTTACCAAGATTGACATGTTTGACCCATCATAAATGTCTTATGACATGCTGGGGCATGTCTATTACATGTCTCCTATATAGGCATGGGTTTTGGTTGCCCCCCTGGAAATTGAGTATCCCCCCCCTGGAAATCGAATGCCTCCCCCTTAGAAACTGAAAAGTGCCTTAGTTTTGCTCACACTAAAAAAGTTATATACAAAATGTCAAAAATAGTGTTAGCTTTAGCTTCGCTGGGGAGAGGTGCATTTTGCGCAACTGTTGTGGCATTCTTGCCCACCTTTGACAGGATTGACATCAAAATTTTAACTTCTAATAGATCGGAACTGTGACGATCATAAGAAAATTAAGAGCATTAATGGTGCAATATATTTTCCAATGAATTGTTAAATCAACCGTTGAATTTTTCGATTTTTTTCGCATGCGAAATTTTTGGTTAGTGTATAACAAACCGCGACGGAGGGCCAGCCCAGGCCGGGCCGAGGTATGAGCGGGCCGGGCCGAGAGAGCAGGAAGGCGGGCCGGGCCTAACCGGGAGTTCGATTCCATGTCTGCTGCCAACACCGTCCAAAATTTTCCAAAAATTTACTTTTTTAAGTCAAGAAAACACATAATATTGCCTTTTTTGGGTGGGAAAATGCCTTTGAAACTTTTCTTTTTTGTTTGAAAGAGAATAAATACCAGTATGCGCCAAAATCTTAAAATTTTTTGGTTATGGTACTGCTTACACAGCATCATGTATGGTGCCCCATCCCGAAATCCTCCTGATCGTCCCTGCTACTTTCCTCCCACAGTCCCACACCCCTCCCATTCTAATAAGGATTTT
Source organism: Hoplolaimus columbus (assembly GCA_016433075.1). Classification (NCBI taxonomy): domain Eukaryota; kingdom Metazoa; phylum Nematoda; class Chromadorea; order Rhabditida; family Hoplolaimidae; genus Hoplolaimus; species Hoplolaimus columbus. Next base: position 9,641 of record JAEHOM010000663.1, on the reverse strand, counting down.
TTACGGATTGGAGGCAAGGAAAAGTGGAAAAACAGGAGATTCGTCGAAATTTTCTTATCTTTAGCCTGAAAAAGAGAATTTTTTTACGGAAAAAACAAAAATAGAACATGCTCAATGGCGCCTGTAGGATGCATTTTCAAAGTGTAATTTATCAAAAATGCCTAATTTCAATGCTAAATTAGCATTTTTTTGGCCTGAAAATCTTCAAACATTAAAAAATTTTGAGCAAATTTTAGGGCAATTTTGCGTTTCTTACAAAAAAATTAGTTCTTTCGGAACTTGCGAAAAAAACAGCGCCAAATTTTTTGGGTTTACCTCCCCATTCCGAAATCCTAAACACGCTTATAGGCCCCAGTCCTTTATTCTTATTTAAGAACAAATAGTTTCGCAAATAACCAATGATTGCGGAAATTTCCCTTGTGTTAAGAAATGTAAGGATAGGCAGAAAAAAAGAACAGTTTTTTTTCTGTCTTTACAATAGATAAAATTATTCATTTTATTTTATAAAAATTTACACCATGACTGTGGATCCTTTATATACTTACTTGTCCAGGTGAGCCACCGAAAGACCCGATTTTTGAGCAGATTTGCCTAGAAAAACGATATCGAAGAGCAGTGCTGTGAAAAGAACCGGTGCCCGCACCGGTGCGGCACCGCACCGGTGCTGGTGCCGGTACCGGTGCTGAAAATTGAAAGGCACTGGTGCCGGTGCCGAAAATTTTGGCATTGGTACCGCACCGGTGCCGGAGGCAATTTATTTTATTAAAAATGCTCAAAATTCGGTCAATTTTCTTTAAGAAGAATGGTCCAAAATTGCAAAAATATTCCCCGGGGGCGCCTATCAGCACGGCCGTCTACCTAAAAATGTTTTTTCCATAGGGGTACCGGTACTGCCTGATTCTATGATTCTGATGCATAACATGGTACCATTACCACTTTCTTCAAGACATAAAAAGAAGTTCTTGCATTTTTCAACTAAAATTTCAAAAAATAAAAAAAAATATGTTTACTTTTTATGTGTAGGTAATACTGGGAAATTTTATTCTCTCCATCTCTATCCTAATCAGATCCAAGCCAAATTTTCCGATGTTCACTGTCATGTTGATGAGATTTGAAATGCAAAATGAACTTATAATAGATTCGAAACGAAAATAAGAATTACAATTAAATATAATATTAAAATTTTCTTGCCAAAAAATGGCACCGGTGCCGGCACCGCACCGGTGCTGGTGCCAGCACTTGAACTGCACCGGAGCCGGTGCCGAAAATTTAAAGGCACCGGTGCTGGTGCCGGTGCCAAAATTTCGATTTTCACAGCACTGTCGAAGAGCAAAAAAAATGTCGCGGTGCCCTCGGCTCGGCGAAAATTTTTTAGATGCCTCTTCTAACTTTTTATTGTTACGGCCCTGGGCAAATGGTCCTTTGATGTCTCAAAGTGATTATATTGACTCATTAGGCCATTGATCAACAGAAACAGACGGCTGGTCCGATAAGTCCGCGAGCAAAGCAGCGTCTAGTGTTGAGCAACTCACATCCGCTAGACGGAAGGAAGAAGATCGTCCAAATAAACAGCAGAGATGATGAGCCAATGGAGGAGCTGGACGGGGGATGGGGAGTGGTCGGACAGGATGTGTTCGACTTTAGCCTACTCCGTAAGAAGCTTCAGAACCGCATTCTCGGGTATTAAACTGAATTTTCTAAAAATAATAAATATTCGCTTATTAATCACCTTTAAACTCCTCAAAGGTTGAAAGACAAGGACGATCTGGCAACGGAAGCGGAAAATCAGCATCGATTTGAGCTCCAAAAGCAGCAAAGGATGCTTCAGACAAATCTGAACATCAAGAGGGCAATGAGGAAGTGGATCTCCATGGACAAGGAGTCCAAGCTGCAGCAGCAGCAACAGCTGACGCGGAACCACCATGGCTGCGGGACAGAAGCCATTCCGGACTGGGCACGTTAATTGCTCGTTGGCAATGGCAGCCCGTTTTGGCAAAACACGACAACAACCTAAAGCTGTGATACCGACGCTTTTCAATGGGTTTTACCCTTCCATGAAGAGCCTTATGGTTTTCCCCAAGACGAAGACGCCTTATGGCCATTCAAGATTAATTAATATATTTATTATATACACCTATTCGCTTTCGCTTCTCTTCAACGTTTTCATTCGAATATGACTCGTTTCTGCACTTCTTATCGGGTGGCCTGTATATCTGACTTCATCCCCTTCCCGACCTTCCGTCATCGCCATTTCGCTGGTTTGTATTGCAGTGTTTGCCCGGTTTCGTATTTTCCTGTTCCAAACGATTCCGAAAATTTTCCTTCAGTTCCCTCAGTAATGGTTCCAGAATCGGGATCGAAATTGCTCTGCGTTTTTGCGATTCTACCTGTGTTACGGTTCCGCATTTTCGGTTCCGCGATTCCGGTTCTGGAAGCGGGAAAGCACTGATGTGTTGGTGTCACCCAACTTGTGCATTGCATAAATCTATCAAACATTTCTTGCGGTCTGCTGTCCAATCTCTCAAGTGTCGTATCGCATGGAGTAGCAGTAATGGCATTCTGTGCTCCCCCCCCCCCATCTCTCTCGTGTCACGCCACCTTCTCCCTTTCTCCAATAAGCTCCAATTCGTGATTGCATCCTTGATTTGTTTGCCTAGCTGGGTCTACAATGTGGCCTTTGCGCTAAAAGCGTACCATTTCCATGTACATTGGAGAAGGGGGGGGGCGGGAGTGGTGGGACCAGGGCCCGAGTGAGTGCGTGGGTGTAACGGATGAGTCCATCTCCATCCCATCACTTTGCTTTACTGTTTGCCCCACCCCGCCTCTGTGCTCACATCATGCCATCCATCCACAATTGGGCCCTCAAAAGGGCACTTCAGTCGGTTGGGTGCGCGGGTGCCTCCCTCCCTCGCCCCCTCCACTGCCGATTTGCCATTCCTCCTCTGCCAAATCGGCACAAATATGCTCGCGTGATGATCGTCGTATTGCCTGTCGTCCTTTGCCCGTCTTTCCACACTATTAACCATTCAGTGCGCTTGCCCGACCCTCAATTTCTTAATTGCTCTTCTCCGAAGCACCTTTAACTCTTCAACTTCAACACTCATATTTTGGTTTCGTCTGAAGCTAAATTTCACATTCGACCACCTCTCTCTCAAACTTGTCCTCTTACATATTTGATTTCTTTCCGTTCCCAGAACTCTGTAATTAAGGCGAGTTCATGTTATTAGTCGGACTCTTGGCATCGCTCGCCACGATGTTCGATCTCACATTCTCTTTTTACTCGTTGTAAGCGAGAATGCACTCGAAGGGTGAAGGGTGAATCCCGCTTGGTGGATTATGCTACTTCCTCTCTTCCTTGTTCACCACCAGACCACCACCATCCCTACCTGCTTTGATGATGTTGGCGAGTCCCTCATCGGTCAGCAACCTCCTGACTCCCTCATCTCTCACTTCCTCCCCCTTCCTCAAATGCCACCACTCATCTAGTAATCTAGTAAACCAACTGTGACTTCGCCCTTTTTGGCTTTCCAATGGACTGCGTCAAATTGGTGGCTGAACTAAAGCACTTGGTTAAGGAAAGGAAAAAGAGATAGAGGGGGGGGCGGATGATGGCAGGCGCCATTCTGGAAAAGGAAAAAGCGAAAGTGCGCAATTCGCTTTTGCTCCAAAAGGAGGACGGACGAATGGATGGCAGTGGAAGGAAGAGTGGTCGGCTCGGTGTGTCAACCAAACGTGTCGTCACACTTTGTTTTGGTCGTTGGTTGTCGACGACGACTGGTACTCATTGCTGCTGCCCAAATGATCGGATTTGTGAAAGTTTAAAAGGCGTTTGCCTTCATACCGGCAGGCAGGCAGTCAGTCAGCCAGTTCGCGGTCTTTGCGTGCTAACGAAGGAAGCAAAGAAAGGGTCGACCGTATCCCAACGCCCTCCTCCCCACCATCTCTTTTTCCTTCGTGGAAGTGGTCTTCGCCTTGGCATATTCCATCAAATGCCAATCCCATCTCCGCCTCTTCCTCTCCTCCACATCCCTCCCCTCCCTTTCCCTCATCATCACCAGCAGCCGTCTTTTAACCGAGTCGCCAGCAACTATTTGGTGCCATTACTTCATGCCTTCAGCCAGTCGAGATTGGACGGTGGTGACCACCTTGCTTCCACCGCCATCCCCCACTATCCATCCAACGTGGTCCCAAAAACTTTCCAACATTCCAATGTGCTGTCCGTCCCCATGTCTTTTTTTTGGTCCTCCTGTCCCCCTCCCTCCTTGCCACTCGTCATCACCACCACCACCATCATCATCAACATCTGTTTCCATAAATTGTGGGCTCACTCGCGGGCGATTGTTCCCATTTCCTGTCCATTTCACCAACACTTCCTGAATGGTCCCAAAAATGACCTCATTGGAGCGCAAAACAAAACTAAACAAGCCAAACAATACCAATTTTGTTCTTCCTCTTTCTCTTCCTCCGGCTGATAATTGGATTATTATGAAGGAAGGGTAAAGCGAGAACGAAAATGGAAGGACGGACGGGACGGGGAGGGAGAAGGACAAACTGGGCTAACTGGGCAAGCTGCCGTGAAGGAAGAAGCTCGGTCGGTCCGTTTCAGAAAGATGCCAACCAACAAGCAAAAGGGACAAACAAACCAACCGCCGATGGGTTAGAACTGACAGTGATACGACTGTCCAAGCCCACCACACCACCCTTGCGCCCTTCTGCGCGGTTGTTACTTTCTGCTCCAATACAGCGCTCCTCCCTTTGCCTTCCTCTTCCGTTCTCTCACTCATCGGGGATTAGTGACGACGATGCAGTCAGTGCTTGTTCCCTTAAGGCATTATCGTCCACCATCGTCCGTTCAGCAATCCTTTGTGCGCCTGCGCCTGCGCTCGCTCACATAACCTGTTCAATACGGCACTCCGAATGGGCTCATCCTCCTCAGTGTCCTCCTCCTCCTACTCATCAGCACAATTGTCAGTTGGCAACGACCGACAACAACGTCACCATCGTCAGCAGACATCTCAGCATCAAACAAGAAGAGAAGTGAACAGCAACAACAACAGCGACAGAAGCAGAAGGAGAACGGCAGTCGCCACCGTTGCCGCCACTACACTCGTCACGACCAGCAGAGCTTTGCCAATCACGTCCCCTGAGTCGTCGGACTCCCGCACCGCCTCCTCCCTCTCATATGCTCCCTCCTCTTCCTCCAGCTGCTGCTGCCTTTCCTCCCCCGTCTTCCGTCGTCACTATGCGTTTTCTCTATTGCTGTTCGTTTCGCTGTTATTTTGCCGCTTCCATCCGTCGTTCTGCAATCTCAGGTGCCTCCCTCCTCCTCATCAACCACCTCATAAACCCTCTTCAGCATAATCCAAAGGCGAGCCGATAACAACGGAGAGCTGACCCTCAGGGACGAGTGCTATCATCGATACGCGAACACTGACCATCACTCATCACTGCTCCACTGGCTACACCGCAAAAATGCTTCACACTATTCACCCATTTCGCCCTCTTACCACCAAGCGTTACTCAAGCTCCAGGTACGAAGCCCAGTAATTCCGCAGAGTATTGCTCGACTATTTGTTTATCCTTCAAAGTCCCTTGCTTGGAGATAATACGTAGAGGTCGGTGACGGTCTGGTCCCTTTTTCCCTCCTCTTTGCACACCTATTCCTGGCATCCAACCTAATCCGCCCATTCTACTTTTGGCCAACTTCCACTAATGGACAGACGCATTTGAGGGCACATTAGATAAGGGCAGAAACGGAGGAGCCCAAGGCACCAATGACCAGTCAAAATGGAAGATGAAAACAGAGGGGACAAGTGGCAGAAGACGGCCAATTGACGATTGATTCCCTTCTCATTTTGGCCATTTCAGGTGCAGGAACTTGCGCACGGACTCCAAGTCACATCAGGAGCCTCCAGTTGCAACACGCGGAAGATGAAGGTTGCTGGGGATGAATGAAAAAGCTTGAGGGGATGATGTGCTACTGCTTAAGGTGATCAGTGCGAGCACACCATTAAGGGAACGGGCGTTGTGCCAGTTCGAGTACATTCTGAACTACAAGCCAAATGTGGGCACAATGCCGACGATTTGACTGATCAAGCTTTGTTCCAATTACAGAGAATCCCCTCAACATTCACGGAGGTGAAGTGCTCATGTCCACGACCATCGGTTCGGATGGTCGGCAACAGGATATTTGAATGTGAGCCATTGCGCTACCAGGTCCGAGTGCTGTTGTTCGACCCTGAGTAAGAGCACCAATTAGTAATCCTCAACAAGTAGTAGTGACCAATTGATGTCTCCCGTTCAAGGTGCTCGACATACACAGAACACACCGAAACGATCGCATTGGCATGCGTACCAGTACTCCAGGTGGTTAGCCTTATGCTCCCAATCTATAAGAGTCCGGGCCAGCCAATCAGTCAGTAGTGTTCCTCCTTTACTGCTGATGAGGATGTTCATTGGTTGGCCTCGTTCGCTGCCTTTTACTGAAGCTCAAAACACGCTCATAATAAGTCGGCCGACAATTCAGGCGAACACCAATGCTGAGGGAGACGGCGATGCGGACATCGCAATCCCAGTGCCGGCCGAACAACCTTCCTTTGCGCCGACATAATGCCGAGAACAAGGAGCGACCAGCAGAGGGAGGGAAGGAAGGAAATGGCCGGTGATGAGCGGTCGAGTGATGGCGAATGGATTGGCCGAAGACAAAGACAACGACGTCATCTCCTCCCCCCCCCCCCGCAGTAATCACACCCACAGTAACCCTTGTCCCTCCACAGTTGTCCCTTCTTTTCTCCTACTTCCTCTCCCATCCCATCCTCCTGCTGTGCTCCCTGTCCTGCTGTTGTGCTTTTTTCCTTCCCTTCCTTCATTCATTGGATCTTTAGCGTTCATTCATCCCACCCCAGAGCTAACCTTTCGTTCTCGTCCCGTCAGTGCAGGGAGTTTCTTAAAAAGATAAAATGGCGTTTGTTGAAAGTCGTGTAATGTAGAAATTCATAAGATTTTAAATGTTTAGTCCTAAATTTAAGACTATTCGCCAGTATTAACAAAATGTAAAAATTCGAAGAAAAAAAAACTGAACAATTTATAAACCATCCAATTTGTCTTGAGAAATTAATCGGTCTAAAAAGGTCTAACAAATAATTGCAACTTTTTAACAAACTCCCATTTTGTAATTTTTCAACAAACTGCACACCGTCGTCCCATCCATCCCTCCGTTGTTGTAATTCATAGATAGGTGATTGTCTGGTGTCTGTCAACGACCATCCCTTCCAGCTCACTACTCACCCCCTCAAAAAAACCTGGAATGATTACTCCGATCCAGCACTCCCCCCCCCACCCATACCATAAATTATTCCCTCCTCATCCGCACTTCTCCTCGGTTCCAAAAATGTTTTCGGTGTTTCGGTCCACACAATCAGAATCGGAACCAGGAAGACACCGGTCACCAGTCAAAACAACAAATTGTCTATTCTGCTCTAACTCCTACAAATATAAATGCGATGGCTTTGGGCCAGAAAACCACAGACCAAAAAACCTATAGACGATCCCGCCCGGAGAATATACCGATCGGCATGATGCTGACCAATGCGACTGAAAGGTAATAACTCTCAAGGAATAGGAAGAAAGATCTGCTTTGACAACGGTTGGTGTCAACCAGACTAATCATCAATCAATCACCATCACATCTTAAAGCCTTAAAGACAGCATGGGGCAGCTAGCTGGCAGAAGTAAGAAGGGGCCGGATTTCTGCTCTGGTCCGGCTCGAAAAATTTTGGCCCGGTGGCCTGGAAATTACCGCCTCATGCCAAATTTCTATTTATGGCAATAAATTGTCCTGCCACTAAAACTGGATTCCACTATCTGGTAGAAATTCTTATTAATCATTCTGAAATTCGACCACTTCGATTAAAAAAAAATTAATAAAAATGTTTCGACGATTCCGTAAAAAGTATAAATAATTTTGCATTTTTCCTCCCCCCTCAATAAATTCGCTATGTGTATTTACTTACATAAGAAATATATTTTTTAACAATGAATTGTTAGCACTAATGAGTATCTTAAACAATTCCTTGAAGTACATACCCATATAGCGTTCTCGTTCACCCTTGGGGTTTTTGACCAGAGATGGTTGTTTTAAAATTTGCTATTATAGGCTGCTTTTGTTAAGGAAATTGCAAATTTTGCCGATTTTCAACGATTTTTACAAATTGCTTAATTTTCTAGCGCCATAACCGGTCTGAACTTCCAAAAAGGGTCAGGAAATTTCCGGGTCCTTCTCACTTCTGTGAGGAGATCAGTCTAGATTTGCGCGTCCTCTTTGTGGTTTCTAAAAACCGCGTTTTTATTGCATTTTTTCCTGTCTATAAGCCAGAGTTAATGGATTAGACCACATTCTACTTAAAATTATGGCCCATTCACCTCATCAGTAAAAGCATTCACTCACTATGAACTATGAATGTTACCATAGTATTTATTTACATATTTTCTTATAAAATGAGTTGTTGTTGGACGAACACAACTATGAACGTATATGGAAAATGAAAAAAAGTGATTGTTGAGAATCGTCATCGGTTAGTTCCCTTCAGAAGTCTGAAGTTGTGAATGGTTTCTTTTTGTCCATCTTTTTATCCGCTTCCATCGCAATCCGGCTCTTAAATAATGATGCTGGTAAAGATTGAGGAGCGTTTTCGTCAATTTTGTACAAAATGTAATTTCCCTATTTTCTAGTGCCTATGCACGAAAACGCTTAACATTTTGATTGCGGTGTGCGCGCGCGCGACTAGCTTGTAGCTTTAAATTTAAACTCACTTTCTTTGTTCCACGCTGTCTGACTTTTTGTTTTTTCTCTTTTTGGACCATTGTACTGGCGTGGAGTCAATCTTGAGACGCCCTTAACAACGATCAATTTTTGTATTATCTACGGATGCGTTGCATTTATAACGAAACCACCTTTGAGTTTGGTGACTCCCTTCTGTTGTAACTGCTTCAGCTCATTTATTTGATCTATCAACATTTCCATTTCTTAAATATCTGCTAAATCACAGTATTCATATTTTTTGATTCTTATATTTTTTCGTCACGTTGGACCAGGGCTGGAACATTGTGTTCACCGTAACGAGCCCAAGGATTTCGGAGAGGGTTATGAACAAACATTTTCTGGTGCGGCGACCTTTTTTTGCTCGTCGACCACCTTTTTTGCTAAAGCGGCTACTAGGCAGAGGTGAGCGCGGGCCGGCCGGAAAATTTCGGCCCCTTTTAAATCTGGTCGGGCCGGATGAAGCCCACCCCGCGAATTCGGCCCGCCGGCCCGAAATTTTTTATACTCTTAAAATGGCAAAATTTTCGAAAATTACGGCAACATTTTTTGAAGAAAATAGTGAAATTTCCCGTGAAAATCGAATATTTTCTTTCAAAAAGGCCAAAGCTTCCCGCCCACCATGGTTCAAATGCACTTTTTTGTCCACAGTCCACAACCATTTATCATCAATCATCCCCGAACACCAAGATTCATTTATCTAATTCCACTTATCATGAGGTCACGAGCCATGAGGTCAGGACCTTCAGCATCAGTAATATTTTTTTTATGTAATTTACAACTTATTTGGGTAATTTATTTTATATCTTCAAGACATTAATCC
>JAEHOM010000662.1:0-10647 GCA_016433075.1 Hoplolaimus columbus | reverse complement strand
TCCTTGATCCATCCCTGCTCGCCGGAAGCCGGTCTGACCCTCCTCCCTTTTAAACGTATGACAAAAAGATCGCAAGCCCATGCTTCCTTCCATTTGGGACACCCCACTTCCATGGTGGGACGAAATTTTGGTTTTTATTGAATTTTTACTGCTGACGACGGAATAAAGGGACCCCCCTCCCCCTCAAAAATTCCGGGGGGAGGGGGGTGCCCACTTGTGAACGAAACCAAATATAGAATCCAAATTTATGTTTACACCGATGTAACGAGAAGAACAAAAATTTCTTATTCGGTCTTGGTTGGGGGAGGCGGTATATGCTCTGCTCCGCATGTCCATTCGCCAGTCGCCACACTCAACCGCGCCCTTCCCTCCCCCCTTTTCTAAATAATACATCCTTGTGCCTCTGATGATTTTAAATATATGAGAGATATGTATGTGAGTTAGTCAAATATCTATTATTTTGCAAACAGTTGAGGGTACATCTCACAAAATTTTTCTTGGGTTTTCAGACAAAGAATTTGATCGCGGGCAACAATTAGACAAAGAGTTAGAGCAAATGATGTTGGAAGGGGAGGAGAATTACATGCTTTTTGACTCGCCGGTAACTGCTTTAAACACTTCGCAAGCGTTGGATCATGGTGACTTGCATCATTCAAAAATGTCCTTCTGCAGCATTAACTCGGTGCCTTCGTTTCCACTTAGCGCAAATTTGTATTCGTCATTCGACTCGCAACTTGCTGATCAACAGGACTTAAGCGAATGTGAATGTGCTGATGCGGCTGAAGCGGTTTTTAAGCTGACTTTCTCGGATGAAAGTAAATTGCTTTCAGATTGCGTTTGACGTTGTGTCATCGTTATTCGCTGATGAGCATAAGGATGTGATGGATCCATTTTCGGACGATGATGATGAAAGCATGGTAATCAATCCAGGCATTCTTCAAGTGCTACAAGACGAAGACACCGTGTCGGAGGTCGAAAATGATGACCCAAAGAACGAGCAGAGTGTCTCCAAGTGTGCTGCATACAACATTGATGATGGGAATGCTAATTGCAAACAACAACAGTCCCCGTCTTTGCCATCTCTTTATTCAATGCAAACCATCTCATCGCCCGTGTCTAATTCTGACGAACAGACTGTTCCAGTTATTGATTCTTGGGAGGAACTTGAAGGCAATAAATATGCTTCCTAACATTAAAAACAAATCTTTGCTTTTGTTAGATTCTCCTGTCACTGCAGAGAAAGTGTACAGTGAAGCTAAGGCGGTACTACAGAAACTTCGAGCTGAGAGAAAAGCAATTCAGCTTTAAGACCGTTAAGAGTTGAAGAGAGAACAGACAACAACTGACTTGTTGACTTGCAGCATGCACAATTGTGGTATGAGTAATCCAATCCCATCCTTTAATTTACTCATTACCTGGGGATAGAGGTCTGCAAACATTCATTATGACCATTTTTATTAATTTTCTATTATTAGGTTTCATTGGTAAAATTCACCAACCCTGTACCAACTATTGATACGTGACACCATTGAACCTTAGTACATTTCTGTTTTTGTTTTTTGATGGATTTTTTGGTTTGTTTTTGTTTTGCCGACCTCTACCTGCTGCTTATATTTGTCCCTCTTTTTCTTGATAAGTAATGCGTGACATACCTTGACCAATTCTGCGAATATTCACTATTTGTTTGGACATCGTCATTAATCTAATTTGTGGCCCTATTTCTTTTTTCTTATTTGTCTCGCTTATTTTCGCTGGACGCAATCACCAATCTGATCATCTTTTGTGCGTTCCAGTTTTCCTTAATCTACCAATTGCTGATGCTATTTTATCAGACGCTCCACAATTGATGAGTGACTAGCAAATAAAAATAAACCCGGACGACTTATCTTTTTTAGAATTTTACATTTTTTGTTGAGGAATTGAAACTGGGTTGGATGCTTGAATGAACGATGAGCCCCTCCGAAATTGTCCGAAAATCTTTAAAAAATAGTCTTTTTCCTTGAAAAATTTCCTTCGCTTTTATATTTGGCAGGGATGATGACTTTGTTTTATTATATGCGTAAGATTTTGGTTCGATGTCTCTATGTTATGCATTGGATTGAGGTCGCCTTCCCCATTTTTGTTTTTATTTCTATTTCCCATGATTTGAATGTAGACAATTTGACTTTGTTTACATCTTTTCATTTCATTGGAGAGAGCTAACGTGCTTCTTCCAATTCCTATTAATCTAATATTCATACATACCGCCCTTTTCCTATTTGACTTCGATATTTTCTTCTCAATAGATGTGATTCATTTTAACTCGCCATGAAAATAGGTTTTGGACAATTGGTTTACGATTTTTGTTTTTCCTAAAAATGAAAAATTTTGGTTTTGATTATTTGGAGTTATAGTTAACCATCACTTAATTTTCATGCGAGATAAAAGTAGGCAGGCTGCTGGATCACGATGAATCGGACGGAAAGTAGTTTGGATTTTGGATGTATGGTACAATTATTGGTCACCTTTTCCAAGTTTACATATTTACATTATCATCATAATCATGCTTCCGAAAATAAAATTTGTCCTAATCCCACCATTTATTGTACTGTATGCATGATTCGATGGATAAAGAAGTAAATTCATTTGCACGCTATGTGTATGTGTTTGCTTTTTTGATTCAAAGTATTTGTTTGATGCATATTTTAATGATCTTCCTTTTGCTTCAATATTTGAACTGGAAGGGATGTGGATTTTATTTATGATTGGTGGGTGCTTGGGTGCCTTGATCTCTGATCAGATTGTTTGTGACCTACTTCTTTCTACCCGCACATCCCATCCTCTCCGATCCTTTTAGTTCTTGCTTACGTTGGCTGGCGAGTGTGAAAGAATAGAGCGCCATTTGCCACTTGCTTGCCTTTTACTTCACCTTTCCTTCCGCTTTTCTCTATTCGCCTCTCCCATGCCGTTCAAAGCGTCGTTCGCTTGCCTCGATCAGTTCTTTTGAGTGTTTGTTACCTGACGATTAGATGAGGGGGAGGGCGTGTGAGTGAGGTACAAAGCAGGAAGGAATTGCGTTATCCTGACAATATCACCAATGAATTTGAGCGTGTGGAGTGTGAGCATTTGGTTTATTTCTTAAAATAACTTACAGAAATAAAATCTAGTATTATTTCAGGTTAATTAGTAATTGCCACTTTTCGAACAATTAAATTTATTTTGGACTAAATACTTGTTGAATGGCTTCTGAGGAGGAATTCATGAAGGGTAAGTTGGTTATAGTCTATAATGCTGCCAAACAGCAGATATGTTAGGGATTGGCTAAATCGCAAAGAATTTTAGTTCATTCTTGAAATCATTTCATACGCGAAATTCATTAGCATAAATGAATAAATGCGATGAAACGGTTCACTACATGAATCATGCATGATACACTCGTTCCAATTTTTTCGATTTGATTTTCTGGGTAGGCTGTTTCCTCAAAAAGTATCAGCCTGTCAAATGGAAAAATTCGGACCATAACTCAGTTCAAGAAGTCGAACTTCAAAAGTTTATATACCAAAATGATCCTTAAAAGAGGGAAACTCGATTGGTATAAAATTTATTCGCAAACATCCCTGGTTTTTGTGAAAATTTTAAAGAAGTCACAGAAATAAGGGAAAATCGATGTTTTTTTTAATTTTCTCGAAAACCAGGGGTATTCTTCAACTAAATATTTATATTAATCAACAGGGTGGTACTTTTCATACCTGATTTTCAACCATTACCAACTCCCTATCTGCTGTCTGGTTGACCAATAGTATGGCCGATCGGTACATAATCAAGAGCTTGAAGAGTGCACATTTGCGTCACTGCCGCGGACGGTGCGAGGAATGCCTCTGATGCTGTCTGCGAGCCCAGATGGCACAAAATACTTATACTGTAACGGTAACAGTGTGTTATTTATGTGTTGGAAAAATTGTTGGAAGCAGGAATTGTTTTTTTGAAAACAAACACAGAATTTTTAAGGTAACAGCGTGTTCATTCGGAACTCGCAGGTACTTAAGGGATGATTGATCTAGAAGAGATTTTTGGACTTTGCAGAACATTGTGGATTGCGATGTGTACACGGAGCATGCGACATTGACAACGGCGGCCAAATACGCGCCATCGGGCTTCTACATAGCGAGCGGTGACCAGTCGGGCAAAATTCGTATTTGGGACACCACACAGTCGGTGAGTGAAATTTGGTTCACAGGAAATACAGGAAATTCTAATATCTGGTTAAAATCTTTTTGGTTTTATGAAAAAAGCGAGGAATTTTATTTTTTGTATGGTATTTGATATATATTACACAGTAACATGGTGTATTTTAGGAAGGGTGGAACACCTTTGCAAAACATTTTTCGGAATTTTATGAAATGCGAATATGCTTACAGATTAATCGTTTTTATTTACATATGATCAATAAATCTTATCGTTATCGTTTATCATATCGTTTTATTTGCAAAGACACACATTCTCAAATCTGAGTTCGCCTTGATTTCGGGACCGATCCGCGACATTTCATGGTCTGACGACAGCAAGCGGGTCGCGGTTGTTGGAGAAGGGCATGAGAGGTGCGTTAACAGAAGGGGAGAAAAGGGCCCTTATTTGAGTAACTACTTAATGCTTAATAACGAACGTATCATAGGGTGGTCGTTGAATTAAGGGTGGGTCGACCCACCCCTTGAACGTCGGAAATTTTGAAAATTTTGAATCTTGGCCGGAAAAATTAAAAAAAAATTTCAAAAAAAAGTTGGCCGTTTTCTCAAAATTACGACCAATTTTCGACCCACCCCACTTGAACATCGGAACAAAATGGTCGACCTACCCTACTGTTTAACCTATGGAACGTATACCTAATAAGGGATAAGGAATACAAAAACAACCTTACTAATAAATTATAATCTATGATCTATGATTGATGGAAGCAGACGCGTGCCGGAATTAGCAAGTGTTATTTCCAGCGAAATATATTGGAGTGATTGCATGCATGTTTTGTGTTATTGTTGTTGTTATTTGTTACATTGTATGGTATTATTTTGCTTCTTTTACCTGTTCACCACTAACAAAAAAAAAGCACAAATCTCATCTCATAATTATCATTTTTCGAGTGCTTTGGATAAAATAATAGAAATGAGAGATGCTCAGATTCTTCTTTTAGGTTCGGTCATGTCTTCTTATTTGATACGGGTACCAGCAATGGCAACTTATCTGGTCAAAGTCGTCCAATGACCGTAAGTTGACAATTGAAACAATGATGACTATAGTGGAGACTGGAGAATATGGCCGGATTTTTTTTTTCTCAAAATTTATACCATTTGACAGGGCCGGCGCCAGGAAAATTTTTCGGCTGGGGCCAAGGGGGGCCGTGACTTTTCGGACCATTGATTTTAAAAAGCGTTTTTAGAACATTTTAGAATTTTAAATTTAGAACGTAGAATTTGGGAAAAAGTTTTTTGTTAACAAAAAATTTCAAATTTTTCAGAAAATTCATTTTTTTAATTCCAAAACTTAGACTCTAAGCTTAGAGCCCCAAGCTTAGGCAGTAATAATAAAACCTTTTCTAAGGGTCATAACTTTTGATTTTCCTTGGGTGCGTGCGAAAATAATGGTATATTCTTATTCATCAGCTCTACAAGAGGAATCAAATGGGTATATATTTTAAAAAAAAAACCGGCCGTATTCTACACTTATGCCACAATTATTTTGTAACACTTCTTTTAAAGAGCATTGATTTTCGCCCGGCACGACCTTATCGACTGGTCAGCGGCTCCGAAGACAATACGATCGCATTGTTTGAGGGACCGCCATTCAAATTTAAGACAGTACGTAAAAAATCGAACTTCGATATGGGTCTTTTATATGCACGAAAAATCTCCGCTTGATTTAGTTACAGTGATAGAGAAAAGTAGTGAAACGAATGCTATTTTTAATGTGCTAAATCTTTCTACGATGTACGGTGACAATCTGTGCACCCGCTTATTACCAGCTCGTTTCATAAAAAATGGTCTTTTTTGTGTGTCTCAGATCAACACTAAAATATGTGAAACCAAAAAATTAAAAATTATAGATGATAAGGGGCGCAAATGCACGGTCGAAAAAGCCACCAAACGGTTTTTCGGGTTTAAAAGCTTTAACGTGAAAAAAAATTTGGATTTTATACTCGTCTTGTATCTCCGGCGTTGCATCTATTGCATAAGACCTCGTTTGGATCCGCCAATCCATTGATTTTTTTGAATTGTTTAAGTTTGGCTGGAAAACATTGGAAAAATGGACTGCCTTTTTTGGCTGTGAGAAAAAAATGGGAAAAAATGACAGATTTTCAATAAGAAGGTGACCCTGCCTGAACAAAAATTCGTAAAAATCGAAGGATGATCGGATCAAGTCAGCGTTTTTTGCATTATATAAAGGACGTAGGGCTACAAATCACCTAAGAAATCACCTATCACAAATCACCTATCACCTATAAAAAATATCACCTAACAGTTAGCAAAGGACAAACCCGTCCAAAAGCAAAATTATATAGCTCATCAGATATGACCATTATTGATGATTTTTTGTTCTTTTTTTGCTTCCACATATTTCTGTTCATCTGAGGCGCACTAAAAAGTGACTATTTTTATGAAACAACCTAATACTTATGATAAACCAGACATTTCATATTATTTTTATTTTTAATCTACTTTTCTGTAATTTTTCACATGCGCCGAAAACCCAGAAATGAAAAATAAAGCAATTTTCGCTAAACATCTCAAAAATTCATTTTTCTGCTAAAAAGAAGTTGGCGCCCCTGTGTGGAAAATTTCGAAAATCAGTCATCTCTCTCATTTATAGGGACCAATAATGAAATGAATTTATATTTATATCGCAATCAGCTGAATTGCTTTAAAAAAAATCAAACAGTTGATTTTATTGTGTGTTTACTGAAATTTTTTTTGCGGAGTTTCACCTCTAAATCAATCTTTGTTAGACATGTTTTCAATATTGATTAAATTCGCGGAAGAATCTTAACCGTTTATGCTTCTGCCTTTGTTGCAGCTTTTCCATGAACACAGCCGTTTCGTACAGTGTGTTCGCTACAATCGGGATGGCTCGTTGTTTGCTACGGCCGGAATGGATGGAAAGGTATGTTGTGTTGTTTTTATTATCCCAGTATCGCATCCCCCAATTTGATGCTCTGGTAACTTTAGGGAACATTGAGTTATTATCCAACTGTTGCAATTTATTGCTTTTTCCTTTTTAGAAAGCATACTCTTACAGGTAGTTAATATTCCGTTAAAGGAAATTTGCATAATGAACTAGTACACATCACTTGCGAACTCGAGTCTTGCGAACTCGAGTAGTGATATGCTGACTGGGATATAATTCCTGATGTGCTTATCTTTTCTAATTTATCTTTTTTATTCAAAGGTTGTTCTGTTTGAAGGCCAAGAGGGCGACAAGGTTGGCGAACTTGTTGACGATGCATGTAAGGGTGTAGCTCATGCGGGTGGGGTTTTTGCTTTATGCTGGCATCCCAACCTCGACAAACTGGTGACTGCCTCCGGGGACAAGACATTGAAGATATGGGACGTGCCGGGACGTCAATTGATTGGGTGGGTGACCTTTTGGCTCCAATGCCGTGGCTTCCAAAAAAGAATCAAATTTCAGTACAGTGTCTTTCGGATCGGCCATTGAGGACCAGCAGCTGGCTGTGGTTTGGCTGAAAGATCGCATTGTTAGTGCCTCTCTGTCCGGCTTTCTAAATTACATCGATCCGGAAACCCTTACTGTCAGCGCTGTACTAAAGGGACACAACAAATCCATAACTGCATTGGCACTTTCGGAGGATCGTAAAACAGCATTCACTGCCGGTTATTGATCATAATTGTTCTTTGTTTGGCCAATTTTCCTTTTTATCAGATTTCGAGGGACACATTAGTAAGAGTTTGGTTGTATGTGTTAAGAGACCTTTCTCTGTTTGTTTAGCTCGCTGGGATGTTACGAGTGGTGTTTCCGAGCGGCTAACTCCAACCATTCACAAGTCCCAAGTATCCGGTCTTTCACTGACCAGTGGCGGCCTCCTGATATCGATCGGGTGGGATGACTCAATTGCCTTCACAGACAAGGCCATAACTGCATCTGGTAAATACATCACTCAAAAAGTCGAGACTAATTGATTTCGCGTTCAGAAGGTGCTGTCCAACCAGTTACCCATAGGCTGTCTTCTCAACCCCGCGGCGTGTCCAGCATTGGCCCAAATGGCGACAAAGTGGCTGTCGCATGCCATCGGTCCATCGCTGTGTTCTCATCAGACAAGAAGCAACTCGCCAACACGGACATCAAATACGAAGGCACTTGTGTTGCCATCCACCAGGATGGCACCTTGGTCGCAGTGGGTGGCTGTGTAATTCTGAAAAGTATTTTTTCGAAAATCATTCATTCACTGCTTTCAGGACAATCGCGTGCACGTGTACGAGTTGGCTTCTTCAGGATCACTGAATGAAAAGAAAATTCTACAACATGCCGGTGCCATCACATCTGTCAACTTCAGGTAGTAGAGCGGTTCCCTTCGAACCATCCATACTTACCATCCGTTTCAGTCCGAACGGAAAGTTCTTGGTGGCTACGGATATTGCGAGGAAGGTAGTAGAGCAGTTTACTTTAATAGCTTGAAATTTTGTGCAACATTGACAAACCATAGGTGGTGCCGTACAACATTGGGGAAGACTACAAAGTCGCGTCCGAGAAAGAATGGTCATTCCATACTGCGCGAATAAACTGCAGTGCCTGGTCAAACAACAGGTGAAATCCATTAACCTTATTACTGCTGAAATCCGTTTAATAATCGTTTTAAAGTTCCTGGATTGTTAGTTTAAGGAAGTTTTCAGGATTTTAATTCCCTATTATCAATGAAAACTCTCCCGCTTTTTCCAGCCGCTACATCGCAACAGGATCGCTTGATACAAACATCATGGTATGGGACCTTGAACAAAGCGGCGAACACCCTTTGGTCATCCGAGGCGCGCACCACATGAGCGCAATCAATGGGATCGCATGGCTTTCTGACAAAAAATTGCTGACTGTCGGACAGGACTCGAACGTTAAACAATGGACACTGAAGCTTTAATTATTGGAGGACCCTCCCGCATCCTATCCAATTCATTCATCTAGTGCCTGATTCCTAATTTGCATTTGGTGCCGTGCTGTCATTTTCATTCATCAGTGACTTTTGCGGAGTCTGCGCCCTTTACCCATAAAACACGCTTGCTGTACGCATTGTATGCCCGTCTCCCCCTCATACCAACTTGCTATTTAATACCAAAAATTTCCATAATGATACAAACGTATTTGAACAAATTGCATTTGACTCATCTCTCTCTTTGTACGTTCATATTTACAGCTTTAAAATGGGTGCAATCAATCAATATAATAAAAGCGGTTTGAGCAAATAAAGTGAACTTCACTTATTATGGCAAATTAATCATCGTCATCATCAGAATGCACGAAAATTTCGCTCTCCTCCAGGAACGAGGCACCTTTTTGAGCAGCTTTAGCACCGGCCATAAAAGCTAGAAATGCCACCGTCAAAACCTGAACAAAGGCAAGAGCAGTGTGTGTGCGGTGCGGCACAGCATCGGTGCCAAAATTGGAAGTGGTCGGTGCCGGTGCCGAAAATTTTGGCATTGGCACCGGTGCCGGAGGCAAATTCGGGGACATGCCTATTGCCTACACATGACAAGAAGGTCTGATTCACACCTCCCTTTACTCTTTAGTATACATGCAAAGGATGATAGGCTAGGGGAAACCATGCAAAATACGAAAAATTCATCAGCAAAAATGCAACAAAAAAGGAAAAATAAGTAAGGAACCGAAGGGCCGTTTAAAAATTCGAAATTCATTAAAATTTTCTATTTAAATTTCAACGGGATATTTGCACTTTCTTGGTGTTAAATTTAATTAAAATTTTTGTGCAAAACCATTTTGGTGGTACCATGAAAAATCCGGACCGACCAGACCCCGCCCTGGTACCGCCCATGTATGCATGCCTAACAAGCTCTCCTCCCTGTTAGCCCTCCTCCTTGGCTACGTCCGTGACCCTGATTAAGCAGGAAGTTTATTCCTTTGCAGATTTGCACCCACCCCATTATCTCGATCGATAGGACAGAGACAAGATTATCCTATCAAAAATGGAATGGTAAGAGATTTTGAGGGTTGAAAGGGTGCGGGCATCAGGGATAGATCTAGAGGGGGGGGGGGCACACGGGGAACGTGCCCCCCCCCAAAAAAAAAACTGCCGAAGACGGGGCACTCCTGGGAAATGGTAGAAAATTCAAAAATTTTCGAAAAGTTCGCATTTTTTTCGCTAAAAAATAGCGAATTTCCTTAAGGAATTTGGCCAAATTTCGTCAAATTTCCCCGGCGGCACCTATTGGCGCCGCCGGCGCCACCGAAACTTCCAAAAAATTGATTTCCGAAGCCAAAAAAAACCAAAATCTGCCTTATTTAGCAGTTAAAATGGCTTTTTTGCTCCAAAATGCTCAAATTCTCAAAAAATTTTCGCCGCATCTTCGGCGCGGCGAAAAATTTTTCAGTGTATGGACCTGTTCAACATGGGTGCCCCGCTTATTACCAGGTCGTTTCATAAAAAATGGTTTTTTTTTG
>JAEHOM010000661.1:0-10650 GCA_016433075.1 Hoplolaimus columbus | reverse complement strand
AATACAATTCAGCGCCTTTTCTCCTTTGTTCGCTTTGTTCATCTTACTCGCAAAGGGGATCGGCCTTGCCCAAGGAAAGGCTGATCCTCTTTGGGAGTAAGGTGAACAAAGCGAAAAAGAACGGAATGCCAGGGTTTAGACAATAAATAAATTTGAATTATTCGAAAAAATTCCAAATAGGTACAAGTGGTACCAACACTTTCACTCCAACTTATCTTTCCCGCCGTTGGTTTAATTTGAATTTGAATATCGGATCCCGCCTCTTGCGTTTACTTTCGTTTTGATAGAATCATCACTCCACCTTTCACTTTAAAATAATCACTTTCATTCATTTGAAATACAATTCAGCGCCTTTTCTCCTTTGTTCGCTTTGTTCATCTTACTCGCAAAGGGGATCGGCCTTGCCCAAGGAATTTACCAATACTTGTTTTGTATAAAAGATCTATTTTTCTCTGTTGGAGGACATTTTCAAACAAGAAGGAAGGTTTTGCTTTTGCAAACATCGTTTAGTTTTTTCATTTATCTCTTCTTCAGGCAGAAAAGTTCTTTTTGAAAAATCCGTGTAGAAGAGATTCATTCCGATCTCTGCTATTCATGGACTCACTCATGTCATCAGCACTAACCCACCCATTTTCAGGAGGCTTTGATCAGTGGTTATATTAATTACACTGTGGTTGCAGCCTTCTCCTTCTCATTTGCTGTGATAATTGCGCTATATGTGGCGTTTTTTCCGACTACTTAAACATTGTTCCTATTGTTAACATTTGCTATTTGTTGCATTTGTCCGTTGTTGGGTACAACCGCTGTCTAATTGGCTGGATTTATCCTTCCACATAAATAATTATAATAAAATTAAAAAGAAATTGTTTCAGCACAATACCTGAAATAACACCATTATCTATTATACGCGCACCACCATTTTTTTTTGACGTTTTAATAAGATTTTAGCCCAATTATTAATGTAAACGAACTATAAAGTGCAAAATCCAGCCCAGGTACAACTTACATAGAAAATCCACGAAAATTTAGAAAAAAATCCTATAGAAGAAAAGTGGCACAAAAGTGGCAAAGGAATGAGTGTTTACTTCCTAACCTTACAGTACCTCGTCGAAGTAAATATTAGAGGTTTTTTCAATTTCGGCTCAATTTTTTAAACCTGCTAAAAAACAGCCAGTTTTGAAAAAATTCCGGTATTGCAAAGCTTTACATCTTTATTCCGTATTTTTTTATCGATTATTAGGGAAAAACGCGCCAGATTTTATACACTTTGCATTTGTCCTTACTATGTATGTACTTCAACATATTAGCACTTTCAAGTAGACAGATATTGATGAGGTGCCAAAATAACAAGCGTAGACAACCATAACGAGGTAGATTTTGTAGCGAATGTGAAGTCTTAATATAACAGCAGACGGATAAAAGAAAGAAGCGAGAGAGTGCAGAAGCAGGCAGTGTAAGTTTGTCAGCAGCCAATGGGAGCTTTCGCTTCAAAGTTTACCTCGGGGAAATAAAATCTCGTTGTCTACGCTCGCCATTTTGGCGCCTCAATATAGTATTTCTTTACAACAAACAAACATTCACATTAGAAAAAAATTGGATTTCTACCGTTTTTTTTACTCCGATTTTACATCCCAGATCAAAATGCATAACCGTCCCACAACCACAACCAATGTTAGTTGTTAGTTAGTTCAGTCAGTATCTCAGTAGTCAGTATATGTACCTCGGAGTGATGACGAAGCAGAGGCCACACTGTCGTCTGTGCTGGTGCGTTCCACCATGTGAGCGTGTGAGTGAGTAAGTGAGTGACGTGAAAATGTGAAGACAAAGACATAAATACGCGTGCCTTTATCTTGTTTGTAGAATCCCCTCATACCTATACCTCATTTCTACGCTGAAATTCATATTGGTAAAAGAGTTTTGAAGCGATTTGCTATTGCTATGCGCCGATGCCTATGTATGCCTATTAAGTTAAGAACTAAGAACTTAAGAATGAATGTGGTGGATCGATGGATGAAGAGAGGGAAAACAAATACTGTCAGATTATTTTGACGAGATCAAGCGTAAGTTGCGTAAAATCATTCTGAAACGAAAGCAAGCCTACAAAAACAAAAAATCATATTCAAATTCAAAAGCTAGTAAACAAATTCAAATCAACCAATCAGCTTTTTCGCCTCGGTTGATCTTTTTTCATTCTACTTGATCTCGCCAAAATAATTTGGCAGTAACGAATCTTTCCGACCCACCTTCCTGTGTGTATGTACCTGCCGGCCAACGCGGCTTTAAACGGATGCCAGCCCTATTTATCAAAATTAATAAGTGTAAATGTTGTATGTAATGACTAATATTGTTTAGATTTGAAAATGTTTAACAAATCATTATCTTCATGGTTTCATCGCTTTCAATCTCTGATGCTACTTCTTCTGGTCATTGCTTCAAGTAAGTGTGTACTTTGTGTAACAATAAGATGGTGTTCGATAAGGACCGTGACCCAGGTCTGTAACCAGCAGGGGGCGGCGAGGCACGTGCCCGCCCTTCGCCAAATGCAAAAATTGCATCGTTTTTCGTTGACGAGGGAGAGAAATGAAGTTTTGAAAAATTTTCGTTCAACCTTGGCAAAATTTGACCAATTTCCTTAACGGAAACGGTCTAATAAAAGCCAAAACCACATTTTTTTTTAGCAAAACTTAGCCATATTGGCCAAAAAAAGGTAATTGTGCCAAAGACGTGCAAAATTTGTTTGGCCTCCCGAAATTTTCCTGTTATGACCTTGCAATGGGAACATCCATTAAATACCATATAGCATTAAAAGTGTGATTTGCAGTTGACTTTGTTTCTGAACGATCAGCTGACGCAACGAGGCGGGTATTCAAGCCAAGGGATCTGATACCGTCACCACGGAATTTGACCAAGAAATGGAAGGAAAGTAAGAAGCCTTGATATTCTATTCAGCTTGATCATCTGTTTATCATTTTTAGAGTTGTCCCGACGCCTGATCAAGCGAGTCCGTAAAATAACAAAGCTTGATGAGTTGCCGGACGTGCCCAAGCTGAAGTTGCGCCGCAAAGTGCAGCAGACCGACACTTCGAAGAGCAAATACGACCCGTGTCGCGTTGTCGAGGACCTCTGTCTCAACGGTGGCATCTGCCACAGTCTGGACGAAGAGTGCGTGTGAATTTGTCCTGACTCCCGACTTGTCATTAATTCTCCCGATCTCGCAGATGGTTCTGTGATTGTCCGAACACACATTACGGCAAATCATGCGAATTCCTGGCTGATCAGACGCATTGTGCCGACAACCTGTGCCAAAACAATGCCACTTGCTACAGGTTTATTTTTTATTAAAGATAAAAATGAGTTAAGACTGTTTTGACGTGTTAGAAATTTCTTAATCATATTGAATATTAAGCTTGAAGAAGCCGAGAACTGTTGCGAACATACAATTGAATGCAACGGCTGTGGGGGATTGCAGCAAGAAGGCGCAAAGGGACAATCGCAGGGATGTGTCATGCGATTTTACGCTCACAGTCAGTTACAGGTGAGTAAAGGATCGGGGAGCATAATACTAAGTTGGTTTTTCGAGTTTGGAATGTATTCGTCCTTTATAGGTGTTGGTGCAAGCTTGGCTTCGAGGGCGATTTTTGTGAATTCACTGAGGGCGAGCGCTGCTGCGCTGAGGATCACTGCAATCATCACGGATTGATCACGTATGATAAATGGAATATTCTGTATTCATTTGGAATTCTCTAGAAAAATTCTTTGTCGTTTAAATAAATTTTCGAACAACAAAAATTAAAAATAGTCTTAAAATGTGACCCAAAAGTTATGAAGTGGGAGTAATATAACGAATTTTTTCTTAAATAAGAACTAATCAGAGTATTATTTCATATATTCTTTCTTTTGCTTACCAATATTTCGTCAAAAATGTTTTGGAAAAATGTTGCAATTATCATGATTTGGACATTTTCTGAGATATCATTGGCAAAAACAGTTATTGTTTCAATCGATGGAAAATTTTTCATCCTGAAATTCAAAATAAGGAAACCCTTTTGTATTACAACTTTTCCTTTCACATGGGCGGAGTGTCCTTATGACGAAATTGTTAGTGTGGGTGCTCAAGAAACCGCCATTTTACTGAATTTTTTTTCGAAAATTTCGCACAAGAAATTTTTTTCTCCCATCTATGGGTTTGCAATTCCCAGTTCCCTAAAACCGCTATTGCACAGCTATTCTGGGCAACACACCATTTCTTTGCTTTCTTTATTATTAACCTTTTTGCAGTGATCTGTTTCATGCAAGCGATGAAGAAAGCTGTGATGCCGGGAAGCATTGCACATGCAAATGTGAAGAACATTACGAAGGAGACAACGTAAGTGCCTAACTGCCTAACACCTTCAGCATCTAGTAGGGTGAAGAAGTCACCACCTTTCCACAATCTACTCATCTACGTCGATAAACACTGCTGTTAAGAAAAATATGAAATGAATATTTTACTATTAAGAGCCTAATCCATTATTATTGAAAAACTGCGGTTTTTTTCTAAAATTTTAGTAGTATTAGGTATACCTTAATTTTTTGGTTACATCTCTTCGGCATTCATTGTAAAGCCTATAAGTTATTTTCACTTTAGTGCTCGTTGGTTTCACCATGCCGTGATCTGGAATGTTTGAATGGTGGTACATGCATGACCAGTGTGTCTACTAGCGAAGCGTATTGTGATTGCAAAAATTTTTTGCCGCAAATAATCACAATGAAAGACGAAGTCAAAGTGTCAGGTCATTTTTAACTTTATTTCATTAAAAAATTTTTTTTTCAATTCATTTAAAATTTCATTTAAATCCAACATCCAGGAAAAAACTGTGAAGTATTGGACTTCAATGAGGCGCAATGGTGCAATCCCTGCGGAGTGGGCACCGGATTCAGCGACTATCTGAAGTGCATGCGCAATGACAGGCGTATTGCCGACATCGACGCCATGTTCGCCAAATACTGTAGCGGTTCGGAGCTGTGCGAAGATGTGTTGAATGGAACCTTTTGCCTGAACGGCGGCGAATGCCAGGTGACAGCTGTCCAAAAATGTAAGTTTAATATTGTATCCACAATCAGAGGCTAATGAAATCTCAATGGAAATTTTATTTTAAAATGTCAACTAGCATATTTTTGGGATTTTATTTTGGGGTGGGGTTTGATTTAGTTGTTTTGGTACTTTTTCCATCGTGTTTTGTAATACAAAAAGTTTTACAGTGTCCGATGGCGATCAGAAGAACGCACCTTTTATCCTAATCCCGAAGTGCCAATGTGACGCCAAGCGTTTTGAAGGCGACTTTTGTGAGCACTTGATACTGGACGAATGTGACAAAAAGGATTTGGAATTGAACAAAAACAGTGGAGACAACAACACACAAACACAACAATTGGCGGTAAAGACGGTTGGCACGGAAGCCTTCCTTCGAGAGTTGAAGAATCGCGTGTTTGGTTTCAAAGCGATGAAGCCGGTTGGTGCTAATGACAGGGACGCGGCATCCCGAGCGCTTGAAGAGGCTCTTCGCACAAATAGTACAAAATAATAAAAAAAATATATTTTTGATAATTTTGATTTTGCTTCAGAGATGGCTACATTTTGTGGTCTTCATGGGTTTTGTCGTCCTTATAATGAGGATGAGGGATTGCTATGCAAGTAAATTTTTGACAAAAATTCAAATGCACTCATCAGTCACTTATTTCAGGTGCGATGAAGGTTACAAGGGTACTCGTTGTGAGGTGCGCGATCCTTGTTGGCAGTTCAATTGCCCGGACCACTCGCTGTGTGTTGACATTCCATCAGTGGATGAGAAGGATTCGCCTGATGAAGCGGAGAAGCTTACAAGCACATGCATTTGCAAGACCAGCCAGGATATCGACCCGTCAAGTGGGTTTTTAACTTAAAAATTTTTATCTAATTTTTTTTTAATTGCAGCACAAGAATGTATGAGCCAACATGGGACTTTGTATGAGGCGTGCTACATTGGTGGACAGCCAAGGTGCCAAAATGACGGTATGAGACGCATGCATGCTATTTTTATGCAACTCAAACTTTAGAATTTTTTCTTTTCTAGGACATTGCTATCCGTGCAAGTTGGACAAAGATTTGGAGCGGAAGGCCGGTGTGAATCATTCGCGTCTGCCAGTGTGCAATGCGATAGAACGGGTCCAGGGTTTCCGATGTGTTTGTCCGCCTGGCTTCGAGCCGCCGACCTGCCGAAACGAGTCGCATCCATGCGATTTCAACCGTTGTAACTTTTCAACCGCATAATAATATCATACTGTCATAATGAAATTTTTTATTCATTTAAATAGGTCAGCACGGAGCAAAATGCGTGCCGATCCCGGAGCCGGATGACCCGATGAACTACGAGTAATTGATGAGTCTTTCCTCCTCCTCTACATGTGCTGATGCCTTTCGATTAATCCTTGTTCAGATGCGAATGCCGTATGGGCTATGCTGGTCCCCTTTGTGAACAGATTGAGGACATTTGCCTCCATGCAGGTTAGCTCGGGATCGGGGATGCTTTTTTCCATTTGTGTTAGAATCATTGTTGAATAACAATTATTTTTATTTGTAAAATTAGGTTTTTACGGGCAATAATTTCGGTTCCATTTAGGATTCGTTTGTGGGAATGGAACATGTGCTGCTGACAAGACCTGGGTCCGTGGCTTCCGGTGCGATTGCTTTTCGGGCTATTACGGCTTCCACTGTGAGCTTGCTGATGATACTACTTGGCTCGCTTATTTCCACGTAACTTGGCTTTTTTATGCACATCGTGTCGAGAATTTATTTGTTTAGGACAATTACTACTGGACCTATCCGTTGCTCTATTTTCTGATTTTGACGCCTCTCATTGTTTCGCTTATGGTTCTTCGGGACAGGAATGCGACATTTCGCGCTATCCTCAACGGAAAGGCTATTTTCGGAATGGGCAAAGAGAAGGTTCCATGAAAGGATTTTTAGTAATTGTTTATACATTATATTATGCATTTAATTGTCTTTAATGTTAATGCTTTAATGTTATGCTGAATAAACCATGTAGTGTTTTAATTTTTCCATTTTATCATGCTTATATATTGCATCGCATACATATTATGATGTTTATGTTAGTTGGTTGGCTTTTAGTTTTGTGTTGGTTACTGATGAATTGATGTCGCGTTTTCTGACAATGGTGTTATCTACGAATATTTCGCAATGGATTCGCTTATTAGCGATATGTGCATCTGCCGCTTGATCTCTTCTCTGCGTCTGTCTCATTCATTGTTACACTATCCGGAGGCTTTACGAAGGTTGGTGGAAACACAAAGCAAGTGGGATGAAGGAGGAAAGGGAGAATGGGCTAATGGATGTTGGAATGATTCATCCATCCATTTGTGTCTCACATCGGCGGTTGGTTGATCATTCGTATCCTTCCTGCCTTTTTAATATCTATTTACCTTTCCTTTTTCCATCTTTCACATCGATTCTTTTCACTCCACCATTTGCAGCCGAGAAAGCAAATGGAGTGGACTTGCGACTTGTAATGAACATAACTTTTTTGTCTCGATCTAACAATACGCATAGGCAAAAATGAGGATCAATAAGAATAAATACAGACAAAAGACTAAATAAGCCACCATTTAAATTGACCTATTGCTTCAAGTTTGTTTGATCCATTAAAAAATTTGTGAACAAACCTGTTCGAGGTGTAAGTAATCTTTTTGTCAGATGGATCAATCAGCCAAATGTTTTAATCATTCAGATCGTAGTGGCTTATTTAATTTCTTTCTAATACATATTCCTATTAAGAGAGTATTCAAGACTTTTATCTTGGGCTGATGACAGCGATGAAACGCCCTTGAATTGTTGATGTGAGAGATTTCAGACCAGATTGGTTGATTTATGCGTCTTTCATCAGTGGTGACAACCAATCTTTGGTTTCTTTACAATTAATTAATTAATCTTGAGTGAATCAGTACATATACACCTATTCGATCAGCAGACAGCAAGACGGCAAAGAGCTGCTGGAGGGGATGAGGTTAGAGTGGAGTGGTGGTACCGGTTGGTACTCACATCTTCCTTTCAATCTATGCCTTATTCCCGGTGCTCCCTTCCCCTACTCCCAGCCAGTTCCCTTTGTGTCAGTTTTTTGCGACCGTCATCCTCTTTTCCCTTCCTTCCACTGGCTGGCTGGCTGGCTCATCGTCTTTATACATTCTGGCCTTTTTATTATTGTTTACTTACCATTTTTCACTCACATGTTCACATCCTCCTATTTTTATCTATCCTTTATGGAGAGGACACACAACGTCCAATCCTGATCGATCTTTGCTTTTGTTTTACTATCAAATTATATTTCGAGGCTTCAAAAATCATTTACAGTCAGATTATTTTTTTGACGACGAGATCAAGCAAATGAACAAAAAAGTGCATTCAAAAAAGTGTAAATTCTGGATTTAAATTTGTATAGGCATTCATTCGGGTTGATTTATGGACTTCCTGCTTATACTTGATTCCGTTAAAATAATCTGACAGTAGGATATTCTAAATAGGACCTGAAGCGAAAGGAAAAAATGAAGAAAACAAATCAGAAAAAGACAACAATTTTATCCCTATGCTTCTATCTTTCCCTGCATTTCTCAGATTGGCATTCTGTATTATAACTTTCGTACAATAATTTTTGTGCCTTTTGTTTGGTTTGATGGGTGGGCTGCTGGGGCTGGGCTCGCTGGGCTGCCCATCTGTGACTACTAAGTACTTAATGAGTACCATTTTGCGCCATCTCTTTTCCTAGAGTGTGGTTTTGGTTTCCTTGCGAGACTTGTGAGAATGAGTTATTGATTATATGATTTATTGCTGGTACGTGTACATACGTACGTACGTACGTACGTATAAGTATGTACATGAACATGCATAGATAAGAGAGAGACGAGAATATTGTTTGTCTGGCGTGCGAACGCGTGCGTGCGCCCTCTCTTTTCCTACATTAGCTTCATTTTCAATTCACATTCATTCATTCACAATGGTACGATAATGATTTCTAGAAACAGAAAGGTATCTTACCTATCTCAAGAATTTGTCTTTGTCATACGCACTCAACGCTTAAACGTGTTGTCATCCTAATCACAGACCGTTCCATCTTGGTAAAAGGGTAAGTGAAAGTGATGGTTGACCAGCCAGCAGCAGCCAGACTCTTACAGGTTAAGTAGAATTAAAAACAGAGAAAATCAAGTTTTAACAATAAGTAAATCAAACTCATATAAAAATAAGTCAAGAGAATTCTTACAGCATATTCAAACTGGTAATAAATTTGTCCACCT
The DNA here is from genome assembly GCA_016433075.1 of Hoplolaimus columbus. Taxonomy (NCBI): domain Eukaryota; kingdom Metazoa; phylum Nematoda; class Chromadorea; order Rhabditida; family Hoplolaimidae; genus Hoplolaimus; species Hoplolaimus columbus. Next base: position 1,329 of record JAEHOM010000661.1, on the reverse strand, counting down.
GAAACGCGGATTTAGGGGTTTTCAGGGCGGGGAATCGGAATTTCGTTTGAATAGAGATGATATCACTTAAACTGGGTCCCACGCGAGATCGTGTCACTTAAAAAATAATTTCAAAAAAATGCGAATTTTTGCGTAAGAATTGATATCTGGGAGTTTTCAATGGTGCTGATAACGAATCCATGTTCGTTTTTTGTTGTTGTTGTAGCCGGAGCCATCCTGGTACAGATGAACGGACAGGTCCGCAGATGTCTTCATTCGTGGCCCGGAGAAAAGGTGTGGGTCCTTTGTCCACAGTGAAGTGGATGTCCTCTCGCCCTGGTGTCCGGCGACCCACGTGGTGAGGAAGAGTATATCGTAGGAGTTTATTGGGAATTCTCCCTCACCTCGCACTTGAGGAACTTGATATAGCGCCTTACCTCCACGGCGCTACCGCAATCTTGGTAAGTTACGTTACGCATTTAATCTGTTTTTTAAAATCTAGAAAATATTCGTAAAAAAGCCCGACCAGAGGCCCAGTTTTGATGAGATATTGTCGATTCTAAAGAACTGATGAGAATGGTTTCTTACCTACAAAAACGACAAATGTTTTGCTTCTCCGTTTTCCTATTGATTCAATGAACTGACAATCAGTTATGGCTTCATTAGTAAATCGGCGCGATATTTATCTCCGTAAAAACGGTTATTTTTTGTTCTTATTTATGCTATTTTTGCAACCATCTGCGAGAGGGAGGCTATATTAGAGGGGGCTCTGATGGTGAGTGGTGCTCTATCAGAGGTAATGTAATATGTGGTCTTAACAGATGGTGTTCGATTCTAAAAAAACATGCCAATTATCGGTTGTTTTTTTTGTCATGGCGTTTCTAAAAAACATGCCAAAACGGGCGTTTCTTAAAAAAGTGCCAAAATGGGTGATTCTAAAAAAAGTGCCAAAAATTTATTTGGATAAGTTGAATAATATTTAACACCAGTGTTGTGCGGGACTGAAATTTTACCGGGACGCGGGTTAGTCAAAATTTTGGTCATTTCAAGAATCAGGTATATTTTAAACTGACCTTTTTTGGCTCAACTTTTCGATGGAAATTTTGCCATTTTTTTGTATACGGGTTATTTCACCCGCTAGGGCAATCCACTCCCTTTCGGGCGGCGTTCCCGCGAATGGCTAGATGGTAGGTATGTCCGTATTACCCCATTTGTCAGACACACCTTATTCAGGGGAATGACTAATGGGGGCTTATGTGTGCAGATTCCGCTACACCGGTTGAGTATATGGGGGATTGCAGCGCTCAGGAATCGAACCCAAGACCTCTTGCCTTGGTGAGACAAGCGTTC
>JAEHOM010000660.1:0-10652 GCA_016433075.1 Hoplolaimus columbus | reverse complement strand
ACCAAGTGCCACCATCATGGCCAAAAAAGGCAGTGCATCCCAATAAAAAGCCTAAAGGCATGGGATAAGGCAGGGATTTCACCAAAGCATAGCCATAAAATTTTCCGCATTTGAGCAAAAATCCAACGGAAAATTTAGTTAAATTTTTCACGAAATACAATACTTTTTTAGTCTTTCTATACAAAAGTTGCAAGTGCTCCGCCTGGAAATATTTCATGAAATTTAACTATTTCCTTAAGGAGTTTTCGGGTGAGGACTGTAGCAAACCTCCAAGGTTAGCTACGTATAAAAGCCCAAGACAATAATAAAAAATTAGAGTGAGTTGTTGGTCGATAAAAAGCAAATATACTGGAGCTGAACTTACCAGGTAAAAGACATGCGGAGCCAGCATCGTGCCTGAAATTTGAACCCAATTTCTTGGAGTAAATGTATGAGATGGAATCAACCAGTCCTGTTGAATATTTGCATAAAGCTGGCTGCCACATTGCGCACCGAAGTGGGAAACAGTTCCATCGGGACAACATTGTTAATCACGTAAAGTTGGGCTCCCAGTACGCCAGTGGCAATTATCAGAATTCGAATCATAACAGGCTCATCCCAGCCTAATAAATTTTTTTGTTTTTTTTTTTCTTAATTTTCTAACTCAGGATTTTGAATCCGAACACAATGCCAAGAGATGCAAGCATTAGAAGAATGTAGGACGCATAGATGATTTTTCGTCCAACTTTAGGCACAAAATAGTCGATGGCAGCGGAGAGCAGGTTCATTGAGTAGCGGAGGGCGCCGAAGATCGTGATGTTCAGATAAGTTGAGCCGGACAATCGGTCCATGTTGAACAGAACGGTGTAGGCGACAAAACTCACGCTCATGCTTATTGGAACAGGGAAAGATACGAAATTTTTGTCAGTACATATACCCCAATTTACAAACTGTAGGCGAGTACGATAGTGTGTGTGCACATCTTTCCATTGTAGAACAGATGAAGATAATGGTACCTCTTATCCTTTTTCCTCGATAAATTCATCTTAAATTTAAAACATTATTTTTTTAATTAAGGAAACATTTGGACCTGAACTTCCCTGGCGATGATGTCGTCTATAATGGTCTTCCGATCGGTAGTCAATGTGCCGTTCATGCGCTCCATTCGGATCAGCACATCCTTGGCTTCGTCAAGACGAGCCCTGTGTATTAGCCAACGAGGACTTTTGAAGACGAACAGCGCCAAGATGGCCAGAGGAAACAAGTTCAGCAAGGCGATTGCCCGGAGCAGGGTGCGCCAGTCACCACTCAAATAGGCGATGGCGGCGAATAGCGCGTAACTGGGCGAGTAGGAACACAGGCTGAAGCAGTTACAAAAGGTAGGTCCCTCCTTCATTGATTTGGTGAGAAATTGACTGAATAACCAACCTCATTACCAAAATTCGGAATTTCTTCGGCATATTCTCAACCATGAATGGGGTCGCAATACTGGAAGGAAAGGTGTATAAATAAATTGATAATTTTTTTAACTATTTTTAAGGACAGATACAGGTACCTAGCATGTCCTCCGTGGAATAACATTGCGCAGAATTGTATTGCAGTGAACTGGAACAGCGAGTCAGCCGTTGAAGCGACCAAGAAAAAGAAGCATGCCCCAGAGTAGGCAACCAGCTATTTGATAGGGAAGAACAATGGATGACCCCTTTGGCGGCATTTGACTTCTTACCATCATCTGCTTTCGGCCAAACCAGTCGGACAGTTGGCCAAAGAATAAAGAGCCGCACAAAACGCCTAGCAGTTGGACGGAAATGCTTTTCTTCACCCAAATGATTTGTTCGCAAAAGAAGCGGAACTAATTGTGCGAAAGCGATTATTTAATCAAAATAATTGCTCTTATTAGAACCTCAAAAGCTATTGAGCGGAAATGCGCTTCCAACAATGGCTCTGCGCAACTCCCGTTGTTGTTAAGCCTTCGCAACTCTTTGCAACTTTCCACCGAACTCATGTTGGCAAAGGAATGGCTGCCACAAGAGACCACTTCCGGAGCCAGGCCCCCAAAAACCATATACCTAGAAAAAAGAAATTTACGCTGTTTTCCCATAATGTCCAAAACATACGAAACACCGCAACACTGAAAATCGAAAGGGAAGGGTCAGTGTAGAAGAATAAACTAACCATTGCCAAAATTTGTGAAGCGTACAGGAGCATGATCACCATACTGTAACGACCGAACACCAAAAAATCGGTCAAGTTGTCAATTTTCACATTTTCCGCTGGCTCATTCAGTGCTTTCTGTGAGTGGCTTTTCAGGGACTGTGCTTCCAACTGACCAGTAATAAGCTCCGAAGACATTCTGAAATCCAATTTCAAATTATTTTTATTTTTCCCCACAAATCAAGTGCACTCTGATCTGCTTGGGTTCAAAGGTAAGACGGAAAAAAGAACGAAACAAATAAACAAAAAAGAATGAACAGTGTCTGTCTGTTCTTATGATGAGTGTACTCGATTGACTGTCCCGCTCAATACCCACCGCTCTCACCGGCTGCCCTTAAACTCAGGTCCCCCGAATCCGTTCAAATTGAATATGATTACTACTTGCTTGGACCTTCTTCCTCTCCCCCCCACCAACGCCACATTCCTCCCTCCCCCTTCTTCATTCTTCTCATTCACAAACCAATCGCATATCCATCCATCAATTGTGCAGATCACATCGCCACCATCATCCCAATCAGATTGGCCGAAGAGTAATAAATCACTTTCATTCGTTCGTTCATTGGTTGCGCAAGCACAGCAGCAGAAAGGTCGCCAGAGAGCAGCTGAACTGCAACGGGGAGTGCGTAAATAAATGGGAAGGGCTGAGCAAAGCAATGGTTTTAAAATTATGTCCCATCCTCCACCCACCTACCCCCCCCCTCATCAGCAAGGGAAGGACCATGAAACACTTATCCACCATCGCCGCTGTTGGTTTTGACGATGTCGATATTGCTGATTAGAAATTGGCATCAAAAGCGATTTTAGCGATATGCTTTTATGTATGTGTAATTTACATGAAATGCTAAATTTTTCGTGAAATTTTTCAGTATTGTCTTCAGTATTGTCCCCCCCCCCAGTAACTTTCAGCAGAAAGAAAAGGGAAGAAAAGTCGCACAACTGTGCTTTTACCATGTATTAGCTTTTCAGGGATCGTTCTTCAGTAAGTAGTAAAGGGGAGCGAACAAGCAGGGCCGGAGCAAGTGTAAGCGTGTCCTTAAGCCAAAGGCGGAGTGATGAACCCATCCCCGGCCATAAACGGAGGAAAAGTTCCGATTCTTAGAGAAAATTACATTGATGAACTGTTAGGTTGACGATTATCCCAATTTACTGGGAATTAGTTAAAAATATTTAATAAAAAAGAATTTTCAGATTTTTGAAAAAAGGTCTAGATCCAAATGAGCAATAATAACAATGGAAAGGTAATGCTCATAGCAATCCTAAAGCAAACACGATAAAAAAAGTTAAGGTACTGAAATGTAAAGCGGCGATAGCCTGGGAATCTTGCAAACCCTTTTGCATCGAGCAAATCGACGTTCACCCACCAAAAGCTGGCGAAGTTCGAATTAAAGTAAACAAAAACAATCCGAAACAACAACAAGTAACTTTTAAGTTCATATTCATTTCCAGATATATTTTGCCGCTCTCTGCCATACCGACCTATTCATTGTCTGTTCCAAACTTTTTATTTCTCAAAAGCAGAACTGTCCTTCTTACCTCAAGCTGATGGAGTGTGCGGATCCGAATGTGCGTTTCCCGCTGGTATTAGGCCATGAAGGTGCTGGTATCGTGGAATCAGTTGGCCAAGGGGTGAACAGTGTTGCAGTTGGGGACCACGTTGTGCCATGCGCGTTCGCGCAATGTCGCCAATGCGAATGGTGTCGCGACCCTTCTGTGAACCTTTGCGACAAATATTTTGGGATGAAAAACATGCAATGCATGGAGGCGGACGGGGACACGCGCTTCCGATGCAGAGGTGCCACTGTGTTCCATTTTGGCAGATGTAGCACATTCAGCGAGTTTACTGTGTGCCCTGAGGTTGGCGTGTGCAAGGTCGGTTCATTTGAAGAAAAAGCACCTATAAGGGTTTTCAGAAAAATTCATCGGTTTAAGATTATAAGTATTGGTTACAATTTACAAGACTAACTATAATAAGGCTTTAATGTGATTATTACTACGAGGTTAGATGGGCATAAGTTCGAAATAATTCGTTTCATGTATCATAAAAAACTGTAAACCTGATAAATCATTGCTAGATTCCAAAGGTCTGATTATTCGCAGATTGATCCCAAAATGCCGCTGGACAGGGCATGTCTGCTAGGATGCGGCGTTCCAACGGGCTACGGAGCCCCTCTGAATGGATGTCCGGTTCGCAAAGGCAGTGCGGTGGGGATTTGGGGTTTGGGCGCTATTGGGTTGGCCGCTGTGATGGGTGCCAAAGAAGCGGGCGCACAACACATTGTCGCGATGGACATCAATCCGAAACGCCTAAAGATGGGTAAAATATTTGAAAAATTCAGAAATTTGGAAATTTTAGCCAAACAATTCGGAGCCACCGAATGCGTTAACCCCAAAGAGATTGAGGAAGGACTCCCTAAATATTTAAACAATAAGTTCAACGGGGGATTGGACATTGCATTTGAAGCGACGGGCAATGTCAGCGCAATGGCAAGCGATAATAATTCAATCTGGCCAACTAATAAGTCATGTCCAGGAAGAAGCATTTGAGTGCACGAAAAAGGGGCATGGGCAAACCTGTGTGATGGGTGTCACTGAGCAGAAGCTAAGCATTGCAACCAATCTGTTGCTACAGAACCGTCTTCTGAAGGGATACATCTATGGAGGTAATGATGGTTCGAAAGTTCATTTTAGTTTAAAATTTTGGCTCTTGTTCAAGGCTGGAAGTGCCGGGATGATGTGCCAAAATTAGCGCAAAAATATATGGACGGCAAAATGAAGCTGGACGAGTTTGTCAGTTGGCAATTTCCCCTTGAACAGCTTAACGAGGCCGTCAAGAGGATGCAGCTGGGCGAAGGGTTGGTTCAAGTCGTTAGGTCGGAACATCACCTCCCTGGCAAACCTCAGAATCCGGTCCATTATCACAATGGTCGAAAGCAGTTGCAGCGGACGAAACAGCGAAGAAAAGGCGGAATGAACATTGCTTAAACGAAAGTCAAACAATACAAGTAAAAATTTTGTGAAAGAAAAACTTTATAGAATCTGATGTGAATGTGGCCTTTTTATTTGTATAATCTCAAACAATTCCATGAAAAGAATAACAAAGATGAAAAAAACAAATTACATGACACAAATAAAATGTAAAAATACATGTAAGGATGAGAAGATCGAAATTGCACAACTTTTCGCATCTGATCCATTAGAGCTATTATTCCTTCCACGAATAAGTGCTCTTCCAGACCTCGGCCAGACCTTTAGAGAGTGGAGGGGAAAAATTAACAATGAGGATGATCAATGAAGAATAACATACAGACTGAGCTGTGGAAACGGTAGAAAATGGTCAGAGGCGAGAAGGAACGAACCAAAAAGACCCTTAAAAAGAAAAAGAAAGAAACTGATCAAGTCGACCACGCGTGCTGTCTAACCAGTTTCGTTTTCCGTAAAAATTGACCACCGTATCGCTGACACCGGCCTTTTCTGCCTCCAGCAAATTCATTAGGAACATGGATATGTTGGCGAGCAGCAGAAAGGTAATGGCCTGCTTCCCTGAAACATTATCTTGACTGGTTACGAAAAGTCAAAACACCATCATACCTGGCTGCCGCTCTCTCAACTCCGGATCATTACCAACCCGGAGCTTTCCCTGCAAATTGCTAATAAGCTAATAAACAGAAAAAAGGACACACCGCAATGTATATCAGACAGCTTTGCAGACCGACCTGAATTAAGTTAAATTTTCAAATTTTTTGAACGGCACGAGCCATGAATACTTGTAAGATGCGCGAAATGTGGACCTGAATATGATGATAAATAATTTTTTCCGAAAAAATGTACCGCGAGCAAGATGAGTGTCATTTGCTCCCAGCCCGGATCTCCAATTGTGGCGTTCCCAGTGAGGCCAAGCAGTCCGGCCACAGAATAGATCATCTCACCGGTCATGCCGAAGCCGAGCAGAATCATATCCAACAACTCCTGTCAATCGGGTTAGCATTGAGATGTACATTCATTTATCCTCGGGGATTTGTCCATTTTATGGAAATTCCGCGAAAATTTAGACAATTCTTAAAAATTTCAAATATTTCTGGGATACCACTTTGAAGTTATATTTCCAAAAAAGTTGTGCAAACCTGACTGTGATTATGGCTGTTCAAGGTCGTTGTCGATGCTGATGATCCACTTCCGCTGTTGCTGCTACCGATGGCATTCAAATTCGTTGCGGATGCGCTTATTGGCGTGTCGATGCTGAACGTGATGGCGGTCGTCTTTGTGGACGCACTTTCCCGTCGATTGCTCATCAGCTGCTGATGAGTGTATAGCGGCAGTGGTGGACCACTGCTCGGCTCCGTCGTCACCGGTGTTGACACAGAATGCTGCTGTTGGTTTTGGTGGGTGTGGTAACGCAGCAGACGCATTCTGAACATTAACAGTAATCAGTCATCACACATAAGCGATTGTCAGCAAAGAAGAATGATCAATCAGCGATCATCATTCTCTGCTGGCATACACATATATGTTTACCTCCAAAGCGCAACTCCTGAAAAAGTTCAATGAATGTTCAATGAAATGATAGACAGGGAAAGAGATGTTCACCGACCACATACGCATGTTGCAACGATGTACTAAATACAAGAAAATCGGTAGTCTTAATTCTTAAAAACAGTGTTGCACGGACATCGATTCCCCAAAAAGTTAAAAAAATTAAACAAATTATTGCATATCACAACACCATGTTATTTTAATTTCTCTTATAGTCGAACATTTTTATAAATCATCTGTAATTTTCATATCATAAGCCATTTTTTTACATGATTAAAAGTAAACACTCATTGTCAAAAAAATCAGTGACAGCTGACAGTGTTTTTGCGCCTCGTGAATAACTTACGTGAATGATGTCAGTAGTGCCGAACACGATCATCGCCAATTGGTTCTGTCCCATGATAGTGTAGCCGGAGAAAATGGACATCGAAGTGAATGTTCCGGCAAGGAATGCCAACCCGAAAAACAGCCCTTCGTGTTCAGGGAAAGCAAAGATTAGACTAACTGGTGGGTGTGTGTGTGAACTGTGATCACCTGTTGTACTCTGAAAGTGGACGACAAATCAGTTTGGAATCAACCATTTGACATTGTTTACCTTCGAACAGTCCATTCTGATTCGATGTTTACGCCGAACATAACTTTAAAAGGAATAACAATCGATTGTTATCCAATAAGCTGCAAAGAGTGACCTTTTTCCGACGCTTTTCTGTTCAGCTATAACAACAGCTTTCTGATGAGAATTTCCGATGTTCTTCCACACAATAAACATCACAGCGGCGCCAATCAGTGAATATTCCACAATGCTTGTGTACATCACTTCATTGAAGCTAGCTAAACGGACAATAAATGAACTATTCGCCATATAGATAATTTATATGTACTATTAAAAAATATTATTAAAATTAAGGGTTTGTACATTCTTTAAGAAGCATCTGTTCCTTTTCCCCAATCCCCCCTTCAATTGTTTCTTATTCTTTTCATACCCAAAACGCATTCAGCGCCATGGCATCTGCGCACTGATCGTTTGCTAACGGTCAAGCCGGCACCAAACAGAAGACCGGTGCTCCCAATGGAGATGTTCAGAAGATTGGAGGAGTCCGCTAGTGGTGAGCTGGTGAAGGAATCCTCTGCTGAAGATGGGGCATCCCAGTCAACAAACTCGGCATTCTCGTTTTGCTGGTGCTCGGCGGTGCTCAAATTGATTGGGAAAATGGCACGTCGAGCAAACACCTGACTGGAGGAGGGACAGAGTGCCAAAATAGACGGAAAGTCACTCCGAATTTGAAAACGCATTACCGTATCTCATCGCCCATCAGCGACTCTTCGATGAGAATGTAGCGGATCCAGGTCCACAGATTGGTCGCCAACAGGTGCGCAGTTCCGAAGCGACATAGAATCTGGTAGCCACCAATGGACAACTGTGTTGGAGATGGACTTGTCAAGTTTGTCAAGGCTGGTCGGGCATGGTCACCTTCCAATTGCAGAAAACGAAGTGCATTTGGACGAACACGAACACAATGGCCATGATGTCCACAACAATCACATAATGGGGACATGTCTGATCACTTGCACATAAAAACACGTTGAAAGCTGGTTCGGGAAGGAAAGGAAGACAAATACAATTTTGTATGAAATTACAAAATTAAATTGTATATATGTATATTCAAGAATACTGCAAACATATACATGCATAACATATATACCGTAATAGACAGTCCCGATCACTCCAAAAACAACGCAGCCCAGGCGCAAAAATAGGCTGCCAGCACTGGGCCCGTCATGGCTAACCTTGAAAACAGAAAAAAGCATAAAAAATACTTTAGAATAGGTAACACAACACGGAAATGCACTTATAGTACTTCAGTTCCAATTCACTTTAATATGTCTTTAAAAGTCTAAACCCGAACCAAAAATATGAAAACAGCAAAATGGAATTACAAGAGAAATATTTAGATATCATAACCAAAATTACCCTTCTCTCACCTAAATTATTATAATGGCACGATTATTTTAATGAGGAACGTATTGTGCTGATGGCTTAAAGAAAAAGAACAGATTTTGTTCCAAATTTCCGCATTTTTATTTTGTCATCTGCAGACCCTTCGTCAAGTCGTCAAAAAATCTTGCAGAATGCTTAAAACTCCTTTTAAATAACATTATATATTAAATAGTTTCCTTTCTCTATAATTTTTGAAGTAATCTACAGAATTCACAAAAACCTTTCTCTCATCTGCAAATTGTCCAATTCTGCAATTCTGAACGAAACTGGAAGCCGAAATGGACTGTGACCTAAAAAAACAAAGAAAGCTTGCAAGAATCTGACAACATAAACACACATTGGCTTCTGTACAAATCTTGCAATTTTACGCTTCCAACGGGGATGAAGAAGGAGTGCGAAATAGCAGTAAAGCAGGAAGAGAACAGAGCACCCGTACATGTAGATCCCAAAAAGCTAAAGATGAAATGAATCTAGAGTACCTTAAAGGTATAAAAAATTGCTTTTAATTTCGAAATATCCCATAATCGATAAGGTGTCCAACAAAAGAAAATATGCGTACCATTTAGACCGAGCTAACTTTGGCTCTTCAAGAACTTTGGCTCTTCAAGATTCACGACTAGAGTTAGGCATTATATGCAATGCAAATACCAATTTGGCAGAAAAATTGTTTCAATTTTAATATACGATCACTTTTTATTTTTGCTAAACTATATCAAGAAAACAGAAGACAAAATGGTGGTATGTTTTATAGATTTGTCCAATTGTTCAATTCAAAAATTTTTTTCCGCTTCACTACCACCGCGTATTGGGTGCCATTTTTGGTCTACCACCATGAATTATTTTCGCAAATATATCTTGATTTCTCAGTTTTAATTACTAATTTTTACGGTCAATAGATATAATATTTCTATGCAGCTCACGTTATTACTGGTCCTTTGTCATTTAAAGATAAAATGTCATTTTATACAAAGTACTCAATTTGGAAAGCCGTGTTCAGCGAAAAGCAGGTAATCCTTTAGAATTGGGATCCCAGCAAAAATAAAAAAATTCTAAAAACCATATTTTTATATGTAATTCGGTGCGCTGATGAGCACGAATCCAAGCTAGAATTTTAAAATTCCGCACCCTAACAATAAGCCTGGTTTTCGCGAATTTTTCCGAAAATTTTCATGTTTTCAGATTTTGTAGCAAAATTCGGTAATTTCAATTTCATATCGGTAATTCGGTGCGTTGAGCAATCCGAGCCCGGATTTTAAAAATTCCGTACCCCTAACAAGTGAAGTACCTGATGACAGGTCGGCCGATTTTCATGAAATTTTGCAAAAAGATCGAAAAAATTGAGAAAAAAAAATTATGGTAAAATCCTAGCTGCTATGGTAGGGCATCCGGCGATATATGGCCAAATTTCGCCATATTTTGGCACTTTTAAAAATTCATAACTCCTTACAGGTAAGTCATAAAATATGATCTTGGTATCATTTTGTAAGGAATTTTATGGACTACAATTTTGGCATGACGAAGGTAACCGAAATATTTTTTCAGGCAATCCTAAGAATCCGGGTCCCTCCAAAAAATGCGTCAAATCCATCCAAACAGAGAAATTCCGCCACCATATACCTAGGTAATTCGAGGTGCTGAACACGATCTGAGCTCGAATTTCAAAAAAAAATGAAAAAAATGGATTTAAAAAATTATTACGCGTTTTTTTTTCGGAAATTTGCATTGAAAATGCCAGATTCGGGTTATACGACCCGAAAAATCACCACATAGGTGTTAGAACAAAAATGAGCAAACGGAATTTGGAGCAATGAGCAAAACGGATCAGGCCAGGGGCGGATCCAGGATTTCGGCTTGGGGGGGCACCCATGCTGAGAAGGTCCCTACATTGAAAAATTTTTCGCCGCGCCGAAGGCGCGGCGCAAATTTTTTG
>JAEHOM010000659.1:0-10653 GCA_016433075.1 Hoplolaimus columbus | reverse complement strand
GACAATCGAAGCTGGACAAGCCGTTGTGCTGCCTTCCCAAGTATCGCCAAATCGTCAATGTCATTGTCCACAATCAAACAAACAAGCAAATGAGCTATCTAAAGCTGCCGTTGAAGACCTTCTGAAAGTGCATGTGGCATGTACCTCAGGAGTTTGACGATATACAGACTGTGGCGAAAGAATGGAACGCACAAATTCTACGCGCTTTTCGATCATTTGTATTTCCTTCAATGGTACATCGATTCTGCATATTGAGTACAATCGCTGATTCAGCATATCCACGAGATTACCACTAACAATAAGGAAGCGAGTGACTCGTTAGCATTTTTTCATTTACGAAAGAATTTTTACCAAAATTGGTTCACAGTTATGCCGAATGTATCCTTCATCTGTTCATCGGAAAAGAAACGCAAGACGCAACTGGCAATACGGATCTTCGTTAAATATCCGCCCGGCAGTATTGACACATCCTTTTAAAAAGACGTTTTATATGCAGAAAAAGAAGTATGCTCACAGTTTCAAATTTGCGCGCCATCTCACTGATTTTCGCCATCGGATCTTTGATCTTTCCCAATAGCACAATGATTCGCGTTGCTAAATAACGATATAAGCTAGTAATCTAAAACATATACAAACTTTGCACATCATCATAGAGTATAGGAAGAATATATTCAGATTCCTCAGCATTTGTCGTACTTGTAAAAACTGAAGAAGGCCCGATAAAATCGATTGTCGAGTCCGGATCGGAAGCCAAAGGGGCAATTGCATGATCCGCATGGTTGTAACATCCGGGAAGCCATTGATCAATCAGCTCTAAAAAGACTTCCTGCATGTCAACATGGTGAATCCGAGCAATTTCGTCAATGACATTAAGACAAGATGCTTAAATCAAAAATTATGAGAAAAATAAATAAAAAAACTCACAAATGGATTGGCTTTCAGTCCAATCCACTTTGCTGCTAGATAAGAGATAGGTGACAAGTTCGTCCGGTTTTTGAGTAAGAGCAACTGTGTCGGCATTCAACATCCCATTATTCTCAAGCAAAAATTCCGTTTTAAACACAGCCAGGGACTCATGAAGAGTGATGTTGTAGGACTGATAAGCGTCGAGTTCCTTTTGCTCAATCTTTAGTTGGATGTCGGAAGAGTGCTTTATCCATTCTTTAATTACATCACAACATAGTTGCATCAAAGAGATCTTTGTTTGGGCTAAACGGGATTACTTTGTTAATTTTCCTTTTACAACAACATTTACATAAATTCAGGCGTTGAAATCGACTCGCAAGAGCTTTAAGAATGCTGAGACGCGAATGGGATTCATAAATCAGCTTGTTGATTTGAAGCAAATCATCGGAGCTCAATGTCCTCTTGAATTTGACCGATTCATTCACATGATTGATTATGGCTCCGACCAGGAATTGTGAACGACTGTGCTGGAGTATCAGTTTGGTTTCCTCCACCAGTGTAATCCAGTGCTGGTGAAAGAATTTTGAAAATGAGCATAAATCTGCAACGTTATAAATAGATCCTACCAGAACATTGAAGATATTAAGCTCATGGTAAATAAATTTCCTCTGGAATTTGTCACTTTCACTCTCATCATTAAATAGCAAATGAAATGGAAGTCTTTTCAACGCCGCTTTAGGTAAGGAAAATTCCGATTCCGTTGGATGAAATGATTGCGTTGACTGTTGTTGTGGCATAGTGCTAGCATTAAGCTGCGCTTCCATACTTTCATCCGCTGAAGCGAGATTCGTGTGAACACTTAACACTGATGTATCCTTAAAAATGAATGGGATTTGGAAACATAGTTCAGATCAACACGAAATTTTACATTCTTCTGGCTGATGAATTGTTTGTACCAGCGAACTTCGCCTGGCAAGATATTCTTGCCTCTAGATGTACATCTAGAAATCTCTTTTAACAGTCTAAACAACAGCATAATAATAAAATACCTTAAAAATTTGAATAAAATATATCCATCCTTGATACGAGAAATATCGGAATTTTCTGCCTCAGCTTGACCCCCTACAATTATCTCATGAAGTTTATTTAACAGCAATTCTATTGCTTCATAGTTATAAGGACAAATATCTTTCAAAGTCAACATCAGTGCCATGAAAGTTTTCTCCGAATTCACATACTTAAAAAGCCCATTTGACTTTAGGTTGAGATTTTATGTTTACCTGCATGGCAGCTTTGGCAGTTTCGATGGCCAGCTCAAATTGTACCGGGTCAGTTATACCAGAAGAGAGTTTGGTCAACTCAATGACATAATTAAGCAAAACTGGTGACACTTTGCATTGCGCTTCCTCGCAATATTCTTTCAAAAATGACGTTGGCATGATGACCTTTGCAAACTCTCCAAGCAGGCCATATATGTTGTCACGCTTAAGCTGTGTAACTACCAGATTAAGCCCTTGCTTTAGCAACTTCTTCTGCCATTGGGTTGTTTCAAGCCAGGACTTAAAGGAAAAGAAATAAACACTATGAAGTGCAATATTAATGAAATTTCCAACATTTCCATGACATTTGTATTTGTAATGATTTTGTATTTTTATCTATTACCAGCATTAGCAACGAACACAGATAACTACTATGTTATTGCTGAAGTGGCAAAGAAGCAGAAGGGAGGAAAGAACGCCTTCATTAATGGTAATGATCACCATACATAATTCTCTAGTCATAATTTTTGTCATATATGTGAAAATGATATTGCTAGTTTTGCAAATATATTGTAAAAAAATACCAACCGTGACTTGCTTGATCAGGTTTGAATCTTCTTGAGCCCTCAAGAGAAGTGCAAACAACGAAACTGAAATCAGATTCAGAGTGTAGCGAACATTCTTCCTTGTCTGAATCCAGCGTCGGAGGTCATTCAAAACCCTCTTCATAACAGTAACAGGCAAATTTCCAAGAAGATATGCAGCCAATTGAACATCCGTGACAGGAAGCAAGAACATCTTTTTACAGACTTCCGTAACATGCATATCAATACCGATAAGTGCGCGATCTTTGCATGATTCAAAGCATGCTAAAAATTTCTTGTATATTACCAAAACAACTTTTCAGTATAGGTAATAAAAAGCTAAAATATCAAACCGATTTCGCAGCATATCAAGAGCCTAATCAGAAGGCTGGTTAAAGTTTCGATTTTCGAAGTCGAAAGTAATTATATAATACTGTACATTGATAGTAGCATTTTTCAAAATTAATAAGAATGGTTGTAAAATGCCTATTTTGGTGGATAAATATTTTCAACTATTGGAGATTGAACAAAAAATTGCGATCCAATCCCGAAATTCATTCGCATTTCATGCGGGGGAGGGAAGACAAGCATACATCCAAACATGCATAGTAATATACTAATATATTTATTACATATGTACAAAACATACCCAATGTTTGTGCAAATTGACGAGCTAAAATTTCAAGCAGCACATTGGAGCCAGAAAGAAGTACAAACACACGTTCCCAACTTTCAATCATTTGCTCATTGAATTCCTGACGGCGATGGCTTCAAAATTAAATTTTATCAGCAAAATTAGCCATAATTATTTGCTTACGCTTCAACAGGAGCTTCGACTACAGAAGAGGCTATGACACTAATTGACTTAATAACAGCTGATGAATCATAAATTGTGCCCTCCAGATGAGGCAAAAAGATTGAGTAACGTGATTTAGTTGTGTAAAGTTTATTAGATCTAAAGAAACAAAATTTTAAAAAATAATTTAAAAAAAAATTACAAAGTACACCTTTTTGGCATTTCGGAAAAGCTTTTTGTCAAACTTTCACTCGCTTCCAATGCGGAATTGGAACAAGAATTTCTTGGCAGCTCTTCATTGCTTGAGGCACATTGTGTCAAAACAAGGTGGAACAACGCAACATAACGAGAAAGCTCAAACATAGGCTATTAAGTATTGTACATAAATACTATCTACTATACTGTTCAATAATCATAGCATTGAGAGTTAAATTTCTACAGCATGATCCTAGAAATTTAATGTTTTTTTTTCATACTAACATAATTCCGAATTTTCTCTGAACTCATTATGTCCTTTAAAAATACAACTAACAACTTAATTAAAACAACATACCTTCAGAAATGACTCAGCATACTGTATTGCATCGAGGCAAACGGACCATTCAATCAATTTCGGCAGCACAGATTTGAATGCATGTATGATGTTTCGAGAAAAATCAATTCTAGCGTCACTCGGTGAATCATCCTTAACGGATTCAGTGAACTTCCAGCAAACATAAGTGCAGGTGTCGAGCGCAATCACTAAGTGAGGCTTGGTCGGAGCATTCGTGCTTGAGACCAAGTAACTTAAAAAATAATGAGTTAAAATAAAATAGTTGGAAAACAAAATTATTGCACTACCCAAGTGTTTTCAGTGCTGCATCTGGTAATCCATTCCTGATTTGCGCGCTGATAATCGCCTGGCAAATTTCCTTGATGTCTAAGCGAAGTAAACTTCCAAATTCGACCACTTCTGTTATGGACTTTTCATTTGGCGCATCGATGAATTCTTGCAATGTAGATATGCAGCCATCTTTATTACAGAAACTGTAAAATCCAAAGAAAATGTGATGATCTGTCTGAAGCTTCCGAAGTGCTCTGGTTTCGTAGATCAGTTTCTTTGTTTTTGGCTCTACAGGCAAATAACGCTCAAGCACACAAAGCAAACATGAAAGCCAGACAAGACGTCGGGAAACAGTTGCCTAAATTTAACATTTTCGAGCTTTTGATCACACCAAATTACCTATTACCTTTATGGCGTTCGGTTTAAGAAGACATTTAAAGTAAAAGACCAACTTCCAAGCCAATTTTTGCTTTTCAGTTGTCGACTTTATTAGTTGTAACAAATCCATCAGCGATTTTATCTAAAATAAATTCAAAAAATAAGATAATAAATGTTGTACCCCGAAAATTATAAACATATTTTCGAATTCTTTCCACAAACTCTTCCCCAAACCTTCCTCTTATTTTCCCACCAAACAGCCTCATATTAATCCTGACTCTCTGGGGTTGCCTATCCATCCTCTAACTCCAATGTGTTTTCACTCGCCGACATCCCTCTCTCCCCCAAACCCTAATCTTATGTAAACTTTGTTTTCCCAAATCTCCGCCCACTCCTTTTTGGTTATTTTCTCCTATTTAAGCACTTCCCCATACTCCTTCAAGAGTTCTCTCTCTCTCTCTCTCTCTCCCGACTCATTACTTATTAGAGCAATAACTGATAAAAAGGAGTTCCACAGAAAGGGTCACAAAGACACAATAATAAAAATAATCCATAATTAAAATTCCCATGGCGAATAAAACAAGTTGCGGTTGCAATTATTTGATTTACTAATATCTAATATTTGCATTACATATAACAAAGGCTAGCGTTTTTCTAGATGTAAATATAGAATTTTTGCCAGCCAAAAAATCCTTTATTGGGTTTCTGACGAAAGATTGATGGAGATAGACTGATGATGTTAATAGAAGAAACGACTGATTCGCTGATGAAATGAAAAAATGAAAAGATAATACCTCATTTTCATCTGTAAATTGTTGGATAAGGACAATTGCATAGAGAAAGTAGCAATCAACGTTGGAACATATAGGCTTTGCCAGAAGATGCTCATATATTTCAACAACCTAAAATACAATGTGTATCGCCCACACAAGACAAATATTGTATATAAAAGATAACAAACTCTAAATGCATCCTGAAGTTTCACATTCATCTCTCTGTTGCTGTTATTGAACATAAATTGCAGCAACGACTTGAGTCCAGCGCCTCCAATAACCCTAGAGCGTGCATTCAATGGAAGTTGGTTGTTGATAAAGATTTGTCCCAAATCCGCGTACAAACATTGCTTTCGCAGAGCTTTTATGAGCTCAGGATCAATTTCATCGCCCTGCGCAATGGTATTTTTGACAACATTGGAAAGCTGTTGGGACCAAGGCGGTATGGTGCCACTGGCAATTTCAATGATCGCCTTGCATCGCACGTTCGCATCCGTTATCTGTTCTGTTATCTGAAGGCAAAGCAGATCCCATGTGTTGCCGGATTGCCAACTTATCCCGGAATTGTAGGAATTTGCCAATTTCTAGTGAGAAATTAATTAATGAGCATCTTGGCTTTAGAACCAACTTAATTAACCGTACTTGTATGTATTTGTGAAGCATTTCATTTCTATTAAGACCATGCTCTTCAATGTACGGAAAGACAAGATGCTCAATGTGTTCACGAACAGAAGTTGCTGATCTAACTTTGTCCATTATACGGTGGCAGACTGAATTGATGTCATGTGTCTAAAAAATGAAAATTTAAAAAAGAAAAAAAAACAAAAAATGTAACAGCCAAGTAAAGCACACTACCTTGCAGCATTACGCTTCCCCAAAAAATCGCGCATACATGGAGGAACAATTTTCCACTCCAGCAAAATTTCACTCCGAAAACAAGTTAAAAATTAATTTAAACAGTTTTTGGTTTCACTTATATTCAGATTCACATTTCCGCAGATTTGTTCGAATTTGGGGTAGGCCATTCGGAGGGGTAGGCGAATTCGGTCGGGGATCCTTACCAAATATTCGGAATAGCTCATCGAACATTGATAAACTGTGTGTATTCTGAGCAGCTTTTTCAAATTGCGAATCAGAGTGTTAAGGCGATCCATAACGGCACCACACGTTTCATTACTATCCAATTGCTTGAGTATATGCAGAAATCCAACCTGACAAGCAATTGGATTTAGAGTTATGGCAGTGAAGAAATGAGTAACAAACATGCTGATCTGAAGTTCGACAATCAGCTCTAAGAAGATCGATTGCCCGATTGAATGATTCAGCAAAATTGAGCGATTTCTGAGGGAAACTCTGTGGTTCTACTTGTTCCAGAAGCAAGGACACATCAACAAAGAAATCGCATAATGTTGAACAAATCACCCTGATGTTGTTGACATCCGAGTAAAGAAAAATCGGGATCAAATCCGTTTCAATAAAGTCGCTAACCAAATCACAAAGTCCGGGGTTCGCTTTAAAGGATAAAAATTGATATGAATTCAAGTGTATTATAGAAAGAGATACCCAATATAACGGATTTAAACACCGGTAGCATCTTTTTGACTGCTCCCTTATCACGCAATTTTTGCGATATCTCAACATAACGTGCGAAGAGGATGCGAGCCTCAGATATTCTGCCCGTTTCACAAAATTGGTCAAAAAATTCCTTGTGGCTGCTGCTAGAAAAGAACATTTGCCATTGGGATCCGCGATCATAACGCGCATTTTCAAAACCGAACACCATTCGGTATGAGGCAAGTTCGTAGCGAAAACGTGCGAGCTCATTCTGGGTGTATTCATCTTAAAAGGGTTGGATGAAAATAAACATATTTCTGGTAAATTGACATAAATGACATGTTTTGTTTAAATAGGATTGAATGATTCATTTATATAAGCCATGTATTTTATATTATGCTGTTGAAAACGTATTCAGTTTGACAGTCAAAGAATAAAATATTATTTTTTATTCTTTCACATTTTTGCTAATAAACCAAAATTTTTGGCAGTGGAAATCTGGAAATTTATATGTTTATGGGGCTACAGCTCTGTGACCTGTGTGAGCCAAGCAGACCTGTTATAGTCAAGCCCTTTGCAAACTCGAGTATCGCCTTGATATGCTGGTATCTGTTGAGAAAATTCAAAGCCGCCACGCAATGATCACCAGCCTGCAAAAAGATTTTTTTTAAACGTTACACCAGTTTAGAATCATACCAAATTGCTATCACCCAACAATCGTAAATTCTTCATCATCTCTGAAAAAGTTTCGTCCTCGTACTGTTCGTTATCCGCATTTTGTATCTGCTCCTGATAATATGTCACCAACTCGGTATACACAAGCTAAATAGAACTAATTAATTGGGAAAAGATAACAAAATCTGTGTACATCAAGTGGAAGATTGAATGACGTCGCAAAGTCCAAAGCATCGTTAAACCGCTGTAACTCAATTAGTTTTTTTAAACGCAATGCCGGTTGTGCTTCTCCAATAAATCGCACCAAGATGTTGTCATGACTAAAAAAAGAAAACGAAAAGGTAAAAGAAAATGAAATTAGAGGTGTAGAACATCAGCACCTATGTTTTGGAAAGGCATCTATGTAGATGATGTTATTCTCATCGCCTGGCGTTGAAAGTGAAACAAGCACTGTGTGTTCAGAACATTTAGTACTGAACTGAACATCTGCCTGATTGAGTTGTTTGATTTTGAACTATAAGAACAAACTAAGATTTTTTATTTTCTATGACAATTGAAACCTCAATTCCTTTCTGAGTTTTGACTTTCAGCAAGATCTTTACATCTTCAGAGAATTCATAACGGGTTTGCACGTCAAGAAACACAAAATCCAATATGGCCCATTCATCGAAAAGTGTCATCGAGTGGATTTGAATCAGATTATTGTCAAAGAACGCCATTTTTCCGCTTGTTGTCAGAATAATGATGAAGCAGCCAACAGTACGAACCATTTGAACATCTTCATTGAGAGTAAACAATTCAGACATTTGGGTAAACCCAGCTGGGATGCCGGAAGTGTGTACAATTTCACCTTTACTTTTCGGAAACTAAAAGAAAACAAGAATTTGTGATAATTATATTAGGAACTTAAACATACATAAACAAAGGCATCGGAAACATTGGCAATGAAGTGGAAGTGGACATCACTTTGCACTGTCCCAACTTTTTGTATCGACGACAATTTTTCACGGAATTGCTCCTCATCGCGAATGCCAGAATCGAAAATCGGCATCGTCATGAAGTGTAAAGAGCCTTTCCCATCTGTAATTGCCACATAATGTTCCGTATTGTTACTTATAATGTCCAATGAACAGCGTTCGAGCGGAGGAAGTGCCTAAAAATGCACGACGTAAGCATAAAATACAAAATTATCAATTATTAAACCTTAAATTGGTATGTGAGGCGAGTTGTTAAATTCCCGAAGAAAAACGTGCCATTGTCCAACAGTATCATTATTATATCGCAGGAAGGAACAAACTGAAGCGCAATTACATGTGACTCATCAGGAATTACAAAAAGTCGTTTTTGGCTTTTATGTTCAATTCTGCCTTTGGAGCAATCCGGATTGAATTCGGTACACCCAACAGATATGTCGAAGAGATGAATATCTGTATCAATTGCAATCACAAACCTGTTAAATTGGCAAAAAATTAAAGTTAAAGAACGCAATTAGGATAATTACCAGTTGTTATAGCATGCGTAGAAAATTTCTGGTTTCTGTAAATCTGATGCGGATTCTGGGAATTCTCCTAAAAAATATACGTAAATGAAAATAAAATCAATATCATATACCTTTGAGCGTTTTTGCAGTTGAAACCTCATACATTCCCAAAGAACGTGACAAAACACCAGTATTGCCATCGGATTCAGGGGCTTGGTCAATTACAGTAAATTTATGTTTTCCCATTTAGCTTATCGGTCGTCGAAAATATATTGTAAAGTCTAAGTCTCTAGATTATAGATTAATAGTAAACATAAATGATATTTAACAAATTTTGCTTTAGATAAGATTAGAGGAAATTGCGGGTCCCCAGGAGAGGAAGGTATTTTCCTCTTAACCGGGAGGGGGGAAAATTTTTTTTGATCCCCTCTCCCAGCTTAAACGTCTGGCTTCATCTCTCCCAGCTTAAACGTCTGGCTTCGCCTGCCTGGGAGGGAACTGTGGAGATTCAACAAAATCAGATGGGTTGAGATTTGAGGTTGGGTTGGGTTAACACTACGGTCACAATGCATCCGGATACGTCATCCGACTCTGACTCTACTTGCAAAGTCCCCCCCCCCCCCCATCAAAAATACCTGTGTGGACGGCAACCCCAAACCCGGACAACCCGCGGAAATTTTATTAAAAGCACGTACGTGGTTGCACATACGTACGTGTCGTAAAACACGTAGTGCATTAAAAATCCCTTTTTTCCTTGATTGTTGACCGAACCCAAACAACCCATCCAATTCGAGTCGGACTTCTCCTGAGTCGCGAACTAGAGCAAGTACTAGCAATAGCAAGTGCAATTAGTGATTGGAATAAGGTTGACATGGTATATTATTGGTTGTCAAATTGTCAATTTATAACATAACAGTATATAGAACCAATCAACGAATAAATCCCTTAATGTTAGACTTACCATGTCTATTCATAAGGAAATGAACAAAAGAGCATCAACCAATCAAAATTCGAAAATCCTAAATCTTGCTTAGGCATCAAAATTTCAAATTTAAAATTAGCGCTAATAAATGTTGCCAATGTTAATTTGAAAGTGTAAATTGTAAGTGTCAGAAGTCAGGATAGATTGGGGTTGGGGCCCTAACTTGGGGGCACCATGCACCACAAAATTCCCGCCCCCACCACAAAATGCCCCCCTTTTTTCCTCTGGGGACGCAGGCCAAAGTTTTTTTTTTGCCAAAATGCCAGTAATCCGCTGGTTGACCGGTCTGGCGGGTCAGCTAACGTGCGCGGGGAAAAAGCGAAGGATCGTTTTGAAAATGGGGAATTTTGTGGGGTAACAACAGCGGGGCATTTTGAGGGGGGGGGGGTGTATGCTATGCACATCTGACCGCGCCGTCGGAACAGGAGGATAGAGTGCTAGTA
>JAEHOM010000658.1:0-10659 GCA_016433075.1 Hoplolaimus columbus | reverse complement strand
ATATTATATTTACCTATGTTGGTTGCAATAAATATTTCTTAAAATCACTAATTGATTTCCTAATGGGATATATTCAGAGTTTGCAAGGTTTATTGTTTATTGATATTTAAATAATATTTTTATTTTTTATCTATTCTTCATAAGCTTAAATAGACAAAATTAATATTTAGGTATTTTGCAACACGGTAAAAAATTTATCTCTCAACATACAAAATCGGCGAAAAAAATATGCAAAACAATGTCCATAGAATAAGGTCTGAAACCAACAAACACAGAAGGCAAAGAATTTGTGGAATACATCTTGAATTGTTGGATTCATTCTCGCTTGAATTCCTTGGAGGAGTCCATCGAATCGTCCTGTTTACTTTTTTTAAGCCGGAAATCTCAGTTTTGCCTTTTGGAAATCTCAGCTTTTAATTTTTATCACAAAATTTTCGGCCCGTCTGCGTAAAGCGTAATCCACCGCCTATCCGCTGCATACTGTGTAACCCTGAATCCCTGATCCCTGTACACCTGTGTTCATCATCCACCCAACAAGTCAAAAATTTAAATCTTACCAAAAATTTTCAAACAAAATTTTTTTTTTTTGCACGTTGATTTTGATTTTTTAATGTTTTTTATTTGTTTTGAGCTGCCATGATTTGCACAGTTTTTGGTGCTCCGTTGCTCGTTTCCGGCATATGCACTGATGTAGCGATTTAATACAAAAATTGTGTGATATCGTAAGTAATCGGATGATATATGAAATCTGAAAAAAATTAATTAATTACTTAACTAAAGGGGCTCAATATGCCTAGGTGTATGCAAAAGTTCCTTAAAAATAGGTAGTCACTATTAGGGGTGCTCGAAAGTTTAGGTCTCGATCTCGACTCGAAAAAGTCTCGAGGGTTTTTTTTTTTGGTTCTCGGTCTCGAGTTTCAGTGTGTCGATCTCGGAAAACGATACTTTTTTGCACCCCAAAAAGCCACTACCCTAGTCCACCAATGGTAATTGCTGGCCCATTTTGATGACCTGATGAGATAGGAATATAATTTATTCAGTCGTCTTCTTGGAAGAGTGAAAATTCAATGTCGCAGAGTGGACACTTTGCCCTCTTTTGAGGGCATTTGCCCTCATTTTGATTATTTTGCCCTCTCATTTGCCCTCATTAAAAAAACACATAAAAATCAGTGATTATATTTATAGATTTATTTTCTAGATTTCGATAAATGAACAATTTTCTTAAGGAAATTGACCAATTTTCGCCAAAATTTTCTCCAGCGGCGCTAATCGGCACCGCCGGGCCCCCTTTATTATCCAATTCTCATTTGAGCTGGGACGAAATTGATTGAAAAATATTTCGAAAAAATCGTTTTTTGAGAAATATAATGATCAATTTTCATCGCAAAATCAGCCTAAAATTCTCAAAATTTTTTATTTAGTGTAATACTTTTTTTTACAAAATGCTCTCTTTTCGCCCACTTTTTGGGTTTTGTCGCCCTCACTTTGTCCTCTTTTGGAGCTCAGCGCCCTCAATTTGTGGTTTTGCAGATGTCCACCCTGAATTGTCAACGTCACAGAACATCGTCCCAAGACCCAACAACATCCCAAGCCACCTCACCTGGCCTAGCTGCTAAAAGTTTTATTATAAAAAAATATTTTGACCGTATTGTTTCCGCAGCTTGTCCATAAATAAAATATTTTCTTGCAATGCATCCATCCTCTGTAGCAAGTATGAAGGGGAGGTGGTGGGTTGGTTGGGGTCCAGACGCATGAAATGCATTTTTGGGGAGGCAATTGCAATTAGCAGGAGAAAAGATGGGATTTAAAGATGGGAAAAAGCACAAATACATGCCAAAGCAGATTAGAGCACAACTAGATTTAGGCATCTCTAATATAAAATATCCGTTGATTTTCACAAAAAAAGTCAATTAGCTTTCAGTATTCATTTTTTTATTTGAATATTTACATTTTTTAAATTCATTTAAGTATCCTCAAAAATAATATTAAATAAAAAATTAATAATTTTTATTAAAATCCAACTAAAATTCATTGGATGTTTACCAGTTCTAACAGCCCAGAATACCAAAATGAATTTATTTCCACTTATAACGACATATTTATTATTCAGAACACATAAATAAGGGTGGCATGGGTCCGGGAACCCTGCCGATTTTCGGACACCGGGTATCGCCGGGTGTTGGGAACCCGGGTGTATACCCGACCCGGTTTTTTTTCCACAACCGAGTCCGGGTACCGGGTCCAGGTAACCCGGTCCTAATTTCCGGGTCCGGGTATAGAGTATAGACCCAATTACCCGGTTTTCAAACTGGGTCCAAGCAAAAAAAAAGTTTAATTTTGAACAAAACACCAAAAAAATTAAAAATTCATCTTGAAAAATAAAATTTAAAAATATCAACCTTTTTGAGCAAATAAAATTAATTTCTTCTTCCATCTCTGTCCAACTGGCCTTGGTAAAAAAGGTCAAACGCAAATGGGGTTAAGAATTGTACATTCTGCTGATTGTGAGTATTATTGTCGACCAATTTTTTCAATCTTACTGCTTTAAAAATTATAATATTAGAAACAAGAATTTAAAAAATGGTTATCGCAACTCAAAATATGATAGGAATTAGGAATACATAAAAGCACAATTCTGGTAGTCGATATCATTAATTTGTTATGGAATTATGAGCTATGGCGATAGTAAGTGAGAAGAACAGATGCATTGTTGTGTTGACCTTTTTGTTTTGAGAATTTGAGAAGAGGTCAATGGATGATTGATGAAGGGACGTTCTATTGGACAGGTCCGTAGTGAAAGAAAAAAGACTATCGCGGGCAAAGTGACATAAGTCATTAATGGGAAAGAACCTTTTGTCATTATGTTTTACAAAAAATTCAAAATTTGACTAACGGCCGGTACCCGACCGGGTCCAAAAAATAAAAAAAACGAGTACCGGCTATACCCGGTCGGGTCCGGGTATTGCAAAAACCGGGTCCGGGTCCAGGACCCGTTCGGGTATTATGACCTGGTACTCGGCCAGGTACCCGGACCCGTGCCACCTTAATAAATAGACAAATTTAGGTAAGCAATAAGATATTACGATGTATTTATTCAATTATTTATTTAAACAATTTTTATTGGTTAACTGGCGCGGGAAACAATTTTACCAACCTATTTTTAAGCAAAATTTACATATTTACAAATAAATATATTTACACTTATTTTTCATTTGATGAAGATCGTTGCTATATTTTATTTATTATGATTTATCTGCTCCTTTTTACTACCGTAATTTTTGCTGAAACAGCAAATGCAAGAAACGGTGATGGATGGGAACCTCATGCTCATCTGTTACATGACAGTAAAGTTTTAAATTTTATAATAAAATTTTATCATTTCATCAATCAATAAAAGCTGATTTTGTAATAATATAACAATAAACATTATTAAATGATATAAATGGAGGCCAACTAGCGTTAAAGTGCTGGCAAATTATTTAATAACAAAACATTTGATGATTTAATTCATTTATATTTTTGTCTGCGCACGAATTCCCACCTACGCTATAAAGATAATTTTGTACTTTAATTAAATTATGTATAAAATCGACAAAAATGCCCGGATTAGGCGTTAGGAGGTCATAAATTCAAAAAAAAAAATGAATTTTTGGTTCTGTTCCAGTTTAAATTCTTGCCTCCACCTGTAGGTTCGTTCCACCGACAAAATGGACCTAGACAGTTTTATGATTTCGTCATCCTTATTATACATAGCACATCCGTATTATAATTTATTTTTTTAGCGAACAAGCAACCGTTATGGAAGGAGTTTAAAACTCCTGAAGGAAGACCTTATTATTATAATACGCAGACAGGTGTCACTACATGGATACCTCCACCACCTGCTGGTGGTGATGGCTTAAACCAAGGTAAAAATATACCGTATTTCCTCTAATAGCTCCCCGGGGGAGTTATTTTTCAACCCCTCAAAAATCGGGAATTTTTAACACAAAAATATATATTCCCGTGGTTTTTATGCAACATTAAATACACCATTCGACACGTCTTAAGGAGATAACAAAGAATATGCAATAAAAATTGAAATTTTGTCAACTCACTGGAAAGTTATGATCTCACCAAAGTCAGAGGGGGAGTTATTGGTTTGGACGGAAATGTTCTGTCGGTTCATTCGATTAAAATTTTATCCAGTTAATTCAGTGCATCATTCTCGTAATATTTCCATTATTATTATTCTCCATTATTCTCCAATATGTGTCGAACGTATGGGTAAACGGCGGATCCCCTCTTCCCAAAAACCTAGGGTTTTACGGGCAAAATATGTATAAAGGTAATTTTTGACATCATCATCTTCCTCAAAGTGCTACTCCGCAATTTCTCGCGCCAGATCCCTGAATAGCCGGTAGTCTGATGGCGCGAGGTCAGGGCTATACGCTGGGTATGGTAGAACTTCCCAGCCCTGTTCTTGGATACACGTATGTTTCAATTGAGTATAGATGGTGCAAAAAGTGCAATCGGCGCCTAACTTTTTTAAAACCTTACATACACCCCCAACATGCTATACAATAATATCGTATCTCCAGCTCCTCTTTATGTTTGCCAAAGTAACTTACCGGGTACGAAAATTCAGCGCCCCAAACACGTGTTTTCTCTGAAAATTTCGAAAATTTTCAGAAAACCGGGCCTAGGGTACAGAATTTCAAAAAAGCAAGCTCAGATTCGGAATCTACGCATTTTTTACCCTAGAATTGACTTTTATCCAAACATAAAAATGGAAATTACATTTTTTGCACCATTGAAACATTATTTTGTTAGTTTTCTTTTTTGCCCTGATTTTTGGCAAATTTTGAGAAGAATCAAATCTAAAGCCTGAATTGATCAAGAATTCTTTTTTCGCATTATGCAAAAATTTGCAAATTTTGACAGTTTGTTGTGCTGCTTCACAATTCTATTGTTATTTGTGGAACCTTATAATCTTGATGACGAGACCTTTTGCCATTCTTGCGTACTGTCAAAGGATGTGACGGATGAGGAGTTATGATACCAGGACAGAGTTTGTTTTTGCCTGATACTGTTGATGATCTAATGTTAAGGATGATCAGTGAGCAAAGTGCACTAATAAGCTTTTTACAATGAAATTTGTGAAACGTAATCTGTTCTTGTTGAGAATTAGTCAAATTTTGCCCATTTTCAATGAAAAATGAATGCCAAAATATCGACAAATTTCGTGGCTTCCAAATACCGAAAAATACAGATACCAAAAAACGGAATGCCGAAAAAATACCGCGGAATACCGAGTATCCTGGTTTTACCGTACTGTACCGGCAGCTATTCTCCATGTGAGTTTTTTGGAACCTTTCCGCTTCCAACAAAATCTAGCCTACCCCCTACCAGTGCTGTGCATCGGCGATTTTCGGCTCCGGATACGGGCTCCGACTTTTTCAAATTTTAACTCCGGCTCCGCTCCGAAGCCAGAGCCTGGGTCGGCTCCGGCTCCGACGGATAAACGTTAAGAAAAATTTTGCCCTATAAAAATCAACGATTTTTTAATTTTTATGGTTTATCACATGTTATTTTTTGTCATAAATTGACAAATTTTTGTTTTCGGAAAATTCGTCGGAAAAAATCATTTTTTAGGATTATATTTTGTCCCAAAAAAATCGAAACTTTGAAGAAAATTTCTCGAAAAGTTGAACTGGTGTTTTTATGAGCAAATTTTTGTCTTTTTTTCGGAGCCGGCTCTTTGAGTGGCTCCGGCCGTCCAAATTCTCAGCTTCGGCTCCGGGCTCCGACGTTTTCGAATTCGGCTCCGGAGCCGGAGCGCCCCGGAGCCTGGAGCCCGCACAGCACTGCCCTTTTTCAAATTTCAGCTCGGATCCAGCTCTTTGCCGAAGCGGCTCCGTAGCCGAGTGCGGAGCCGGTGAAAGGTGAAAGTGATTGTTTGACCCTATCAGACTTTCCCAAACCCGGGCACTTTTGTCAGTGTGTAGAATGCCCAAGGCAAGTATTGCTCATCAGCAGAAGGTTGGGGTTATCGCTGGTTGGCACACATTTAATGCCGTTGTTGCTGGTGTTGGAGGAGAAATGCAATGTCTTCCTTCACATTTCCGAATCAATGCACAAATTGGTGTTTGCATGCATAACTAAAGTATACTTTTTTCCACTTAGTGTGTGTGGACTTTTGGATGCATATTTTGCATATTTTTGCATACTTTAGACTTTTCGTTCATATTTTGGCATTTTTCGAAAAAATCCGAAAAACAAGCCCCTAAAAACGGCATTTTTTGGTAATAGAAATTTTTTTTGGCAATTTGGTATTTTTGAAAATTTTGAGAAAAAGAAAAATTTAAATTTTCTCAAATATCCTTAATTTTTTTTGAAAATTTTGTCCTTATTAGCCTAATAAGCCCAGGACCAAAAAGTGGCAAAATCAATATTTTTTCAAAATTCTTTTTTTCACATTTTTAGGACTTCCGGGTTAGGAAAACACGATTCTGAGCTTTATTTTGAATTTTGCATTGCCAACTAAAAAAATTTCCAAAAGCAACCCAAAGCACGACAAGCAGGAGCTGTCATCTGTAGGTAGTAAGGGGGGCCGCGCTAGCGGAGCCGGAGCGCGGGTGTAGCAGCACGGGAGGGCCGAAGGCCCGCCCGTGCAGCTGCGTACACCCGCGCGGAGGCGGAGCAGCGCGCGCCCCCCTGCTGGCCACGAACGGAAGATAGACAGGTCCGTCTCTTGGAGAAAATTTGACTTTTTATGTAAAAATTTTGTTTCAAAAATTTTTTTGCAAATTTTTTTCGAATTTTTAAAAATTGTTGGCAGGCATAAAAACACATTTAAACGTCTTTAAAAGGTCTAAAAACGCGTATAGAGCAAAAATTTTGAAAAAATAAAAGGTGCGGATATACGACAGCAATACAATACGACAGCAATCATGAGCTAATATAACAGTACCACGATATAAAGCCACTGCATATTCCATATTGTTATACCTATTTCTTCCAGTTGTCCACGCAAAACGGCTACTGAGCATATTCCATCGCGGGTCCGGTCCATAGCACAACACATCGCGCCTGCTGAGGTCCCAAGAATCGCGACAAAAGTTGCGCGCGAACGGTCTCTTGGTGACAATACTGAAGTGCGAGTTTAGGTTTGTCTGGATGGTTAGTGCGATAGTCACCATTTCCTTTGTATTTCTATAGGTCGGCGGATCGAATCCACGGCGAAATCTATTTTTTTCCATGTTTTTAGTTTTTAGGAACAATTTGGGCTAGTGTGTTAAAAAAACGAAAAAACATAGAAAATTTTTAATAAAAATAATGAATTTCCTTTACAAAAGCGCCTTATTTTTCCAAAAAATTTCCAGGCGGTGCCCATCGCCCCGCAGTGACCCCTCTGATCGTTTTTTTTCGTGACCCCTCTGATCGCAGTTTTTTCCGTGAAAGCAAACTTTTTTCTCGTGAGTGTTTGCTCGGATTTATGGGCATCAAGCTCAAATATAACGTAAAGCAAATCCAAACCATTGCAAAGTTGGCAGTGACAGGTTGGCGAGCAGGCGCCAGTCCTGCCCGTACTGCTCGAGCTCCGCCTTACGGCGCCAAAAGGAAGCGTCGCCCAGAACACGGTTCCATTGTCGGGAGACCTATAAAGTTTTATACATACAACAGGGATTTTGCCGTAAGTTTATCCATCCAGATTTACTACCTTAGCGCTACCAGGAATATCCACTAAAAATAACCCCAATTTTTCAAAAAAGCTGCTAAAAACCAATGTTCGGAAAATGTGACCTGAATCTAATTAATCTCACCTAAACCTGCGTTAACAATGTTGCGTATATGACAATTTCGGAACCCAAATGTTTTCAGGGAAAAAGAAATGGATTTTCCATAAAATGGGGAGATTTTGAAGAATAAAAATTGAATTTTTGGCTTATTGATAGGTGAATATTTGAAAGGCAAACCAATGTGCAAGTCTGTAGAAGCTCTTTAGCCGGTACACGCAGTAGTATCAGCGTCATGCCATGGTCGGAAGCATCTGATAAGTTGAGCATTGTTTTCAGCCAAATATACTTTTCAAAAATTCTGAAATTATAGAAGCAAAAGTGACAAAAAAATGTGAGTATAAATGCAATAAAGAAAGTATAATAACGAATGGATAAGCTCCAAAACCCCTTCAAAAATGAATACAAAGTATAAAATAAATTATTTTGTACACAAAATGACATGGCGGCGCAAAACATTAAATACATGACACATAGTCCAACAATTGTTCAAGTTATCTGTGATCACGGCTGAATGTCTGTAAATTCGATAATATAAATCTTTGAAAATAAAGGACTCTACAGAACATTAGCTGTAAATAATAAATGGATTAACGCCAAATCTCCTTCAAAAATGGATACAAAGTACAAAAATAAAGTAAATTCGGACAGAAATGATATGAGCGTGTAAAAACATGAAGTATAATAACCAAATCATAGTCCAACAATTGATCAGGAGATCCGTGATCACGGCGGAATGTCTGCTCGCCGAAAACCCATTCAATCTTCAGACATTCGGTTGGCAAAATGCCTTTACAGCGAAGTTTGTAATTTTTAGGCCATACTTGCCGCTTAATCCTTGCGTGTTGCCGGCACAGTGCACAACCAGATAGCGCATCCCCGTCTTGTACTTGTTGAACACAAACTCCATTTTACACCATTTCTCTTCTAAAACATTGTTTACTTTTTTACATGTTTTTTTCAAGAGGTTATTTTTTCTTTCGTTATTTTCGAAATTTCGAAGGTCAATAAACTCATATCTCATAAACGTACCAAATGCATTAAAAAAGTTCTAATTTTTTTTTCTACCAAAAGCATTTTCTTGATAAAAAAAGTGACGATATCGTAGTACACGACCCCCCTCGAAATCCTCAAAATGGTATCATTCGATTCCTCTCATCGAGCTGAGCACGAATATGCCAAAATTTTAGCGCGCAACTCTGAAAAATAAAAAGTTACAGCCTCATGAAAATCCAGAAAATGTTTAATAAAGATGCAATACATCATTAAAGAAGCAAAACTATGATGCAAAAAATTTCAGATTTTAAAGATGTATATTATTGCAGCTTTATTGTTAAGATTTGCACCTTTATTATTATTGCATCATATAGTTTGCTTCTTTAATGAGGTTTTGCATCTTTATTAAGGTTTAAGATTTTCAGGAGGCTGTAACTTTTTATTTTTCAGAGTTGCGCGCAAAAAGTATGAGATAGAAATGGTCAGCTCGACGAGAGGAATCGAATGGTACCACTTTTGGGAAATTTCGAGGGGGGTCCTGTATTAAGATATCACCAAAAAAGTTATGCAAAACCTTTGAGAAAGCCTTTCAAAGGGGCAATGTTAAATTCTAACTGCACCTTCCAGCCCTCCACTCTCCATTTGCCACATATAGTTAGAGTTCGATAACATCCCCTTTTGTCTAGTAAATACCGTATTTCGACGATATCGTAGTACACGATTTTGGAAAATTTCTTTATCAGCTCTCCTTTTTTGGAGGCTATCAATCCCATATATTGAAACTAATGTTTGATACTAATAAGATATGTTAGATATTAGGTTTCTGGCCCTATAGGGAAGATGATGCTCCATATAGCATATACTTATTCGTCTGATAACTTTTTTTGGACATTCTCAATTTGTAAAATATGTTTGAGTTCTATAGTATAGTTTGAGTTCGATAACATCCCTTTTTGTCTAGTAATTATTGACTTTAGACTTCTGCTAATGGCAATAAAGTAAAAACCTGTCCATTGCTCAAAATCCAATCCCTTCTGTTGTAGTTCTGTACCTGAAATGAAAAAAACGAATTGTGGCATAAATTTTAACATCTTTTTTTTTATTCCTGTCAATTCCAGAGTTATACCTCGCTCAATCAGTTGTCTTCTTAGATTTGGTTCCAGTTGAGATAGAGTGTCGAGATAATTTACTAAAGTATGGGCATTGCCAAAGCGTGGATTTTTTGCAGATGGCTCCGACGTCATCAGTTCAGCTCGCATCGCGTATTTGAAGTCGCAGTCGCGTCGACTCGCAACAAGCTCAGAGACCACAATGGTCGGCCGGAACTTGTCCATCAGCTCGTCCTGTTTTTTTTTGAATTGAAAAAATTAAGGTATAGAATTTTAAAGGGCGGCACTTTCAAAAGCCTACGGATAATCCTTCGTCGGATAGTTTGATCACAATTTGCTTAGTGAAACAGGGTAAGCCGATAGCCAGACAAGCCCGGATCTCTTCACCAGTGTTGGGATCAGACGGTTCCGGATTATCCACAAATTTTGGCGGCACTTCATGCCGAAATGGATCCCTTAAAACAGAAAGGAAGGCCGTTATTTTGACCCACATATTGCAGTCCTTCCCAAGCATACGTGTCATCATTGATCGATGACCACACAACACCATTCAGCAGCTTCCAGCGTGGATCCGATTGATAACACAACGCAATGGGCTTGCTGAGGTCCCACGAATCGCAGCAAAAGTTGCGCGCGAACGGTCGCTTGGCGACGATGCTGCAGAAAAGGAACAGTCAAAGTTTCAGTCAAGCGCAGACGTCTGTCTAGTCAGAGGGACGGGGAGTAAACACACTCTAATCACGAAAAAATTTTCAGTCCACAGGAAAATTTAAAAA
>JAEHOM010000657.1:0-10660 GCA_016433075.1 Hoplolaimus columbus | reverse complement strand
ATGTCATTGTAACAATAATAGCAAATAATTTAAAAATTTATAGGCAGTTTATCCTCTCTTTACAATCATAAAAAATACAAGAAAAATGAAGATGCTGTCTTTGCTTCAGCAGATCACATCCATATGTGTTGAATATGATTTGTTTCAGACTCGGACCTCGTCCAGCGGCGGTTGTTGTTGTTCTGCCATTGTACCTATTCCTCCATGATCTGCAATATTTCATAGCATGACAATTTACTTAGAGATGCGTAAAATTCAATAATTTTCTCAAATAATTATAAGCTCTATCATTAGGATTTTTTCACAATTTTTGTCCTAATGAGAGGAATGAATGGCTTTCCGCAAAACGATTCCTGTAACACTTCGAAAATTCACAAAAAAAAAAATTTTAGATTGTTCAAAAAACCAAATTCTAAATAAATTTTTCGAAAGCTTAAGAGCCGTGTCGAACGTTTTGAAGTAATGAAGGGACTTGCGTTATTAGGGGATTTTTATTTAGATAGAGTTAACACGTCGGCAAAGGGGGAGGGTCGGCTGGCGGCTTGCAAAGTCCACTCTACATGCTGGGACAAAAATTTCGTTTATTGAATTTTTATTGATAAATTTTTCTCGGTTGCGGCGTGGTGGGGTCAGACCCCTTCTTGCCGACCTGTGATAGGGTTAGTGCGTTAGTGTACCAATTTTTGCGATTTTATTACACATTTGGGCTTTGAGCATATTCTGCCATTTTCTGTGTTTCGTTTTTATTTTTTACGACAAAATTTTCGCTACAATCCCTAGTGACGAGATCACGACGGATTTCAAAATGTTCAAAGCCGAACTTGAAGCTCCATTAGCGGTGGACACGCGACGGGCAGTATTCACGGGGCCGCCACCACTCGCGTTTGCCGCCAGAAGCATTTGCGCAGCCCGTCCGTGCCTGGGACATGTCGGCGAGATGCCGGTCGGACCAAGACGGATCAGACCTGGGGTTGCTAAAGAAAGGAAATTTTAAAGAATTTTGGGAAAATGTTCGAGACAATAATGTCTAATAAGTGTCTGTATAGAAAATAGAACAAAACATCGTCCAGAACACCTTATCAGCCATCAAAAATTTGTTGGGAATTTTATCTTCGCATCTCGATTTTTTTCATTTTTTGGGACGCGTCTTGTCCCTGCGATTTTTGTGTGGTCAATGTTGCCACAGTTACTAGTAGAGAAATTCAATTTTGGATGACTTCATTTTCCATTCAAAACATCAACAACCTGAAGGCGGCTGGATGTGCACCAGGGTGGGCGCTGGCCCAGGGGTTGAGCACTTGGAGCTGGCCGTCAGTAAGGGTTCCTGTGCGAAAATGCAGTTAAAAAAAGTTCAACCGCTTATTTTTTGACTAAGAATCGTAAAAATGGTTAATTTGCAATTTAAGTCGTTAATAATAGGCGCGAAAACAGCAAAAATCAGCAGGCATTTATTTGTCTGTTCAACCTGTTCATGGACACTTGACCGTTTCTGGTCTGATGACAACAATAATTCGCTCGACGACTGCGCATGCAAACTGTTCCTGTCCGCCGCGCTTTGGGTAGTCAATGGTTGCCGATTTGAATTTGGCGGCGACAAAGTTGCAGCAAAAGTTGTTGTCGAAGTGCCGCCACCGTTGTGTCCGGACAGCGTGCAGGTCAGTGCGCGACGCTTTGGCGAGCGCAACAGCAACAAGGACTGACGTCGGCGCGCAATGGCGATCTCATTGGCGCGGATGGCGTCAAAAAGGCCGCCGCCGGCACCGCCTGTCGAAGAAGCTTAATGCAAAAAAAAAAAATTATTTAGTTGGAACTAACATAAAAATTTTGGTAACCGCTAACCGGTATGAACTTTGAGGAGGAGAATTTTGAGAAAATCTTAAGGGCTGGAATTTTTAAGACACTGAGTTTGGGAAAATAATTTATGAAATTTGAAATGTGTTTTTTATTCCTTATTCCTGCAAAAAATTGGTCTTCGAAATTCGGAATTCGGGTCCTCAAAATCGAAATTCTCAAAAAAATTGTATAGCCCTTATTAGCCCCCATCATACATGATCATGTGCAAGGGAAGTCAGCTGGCGTCTTGCGTAGTGGAGTTGCAACGAAAAAATTTTAGACCTAAAAATCCTTTTTCCCAAAAATTTTTTTCAAGAGTCCTCTCTCCAGTCCTCTCTTGCCGAAGCATCTCCATTGCGGCGTGGTGGGAGGGGAGGGGGGAGGTAAGTCTGAGCCCCCTTGCACATGTATGTAGCCCATAAAACATAACAGTTTGTTCAAATTTTACCCGATGACGTTGTTGGTGGTGCTGTTTCGTGCACGTAGTCAACCGCAAGCTGTTTGTTGCTCAACTTCAGCCTGTTGCTGCTGTTGTTGTTGTTGTTTACCGTTGTTGCGTTGGCTGTTGTTGCCAATGACTTTTGTTGAAACTGTTGTTGTCGCTGTTGTTGTTGGAAAAGTTGCGCGCAGTGCCGACTTTGCCGCCGTTGTTGCTGCTGCTGCTGTTTTTAAGCAAAAATACAAAAACAAAGGCACACAAAAAGTATCAAACCGTAACCGTAAAGCGCAAAAATGTAAAAACGCTTGTTGGAAAAAGCACACTTATCATTATAATTTTTGGAAAAAGGACTGTCTTCACTGTTTGAATTAAATACATTTTTTTTTGTCAAATTTTTGTTTATCATCTTCAGTATGCAGATGTTGATGCTATTCCCCAATAGGTAAAAATGTGACTTCATTTTTATACCTAGGTGGCCAAGGAATGGATCAGTTCGAATCTTCGAATTACATGCCCTTCCTCGTTCCTAACATAAATTTTGCATAATTTCAACATCACGATCACGAAAATGCGTATAATTCATTGAAAAATTTTCCGCCGTCGGTTTTTGCTCTTTTCGCTTTTATTGTATTTTTGCTGATAAATTTTCGAAATTCGCATGGTCCAAATGCTCGCCTCCCCCAGCATGCATGGCGGGAAAGAGAGGTTCAAGACCTCCCATTGCCCAAGTATGTTTCTATAACCGCATGCAATCTAATTTTTTTTAAATAAAAGTCTTCCATATTCTTAACGAGTTTTTAACCCCAAAAAGCGTTTCATTTTGCTAAGTAAAAAATGGTTAACGGTTATGTTAGACAATGGCCAAATTCCAACGAGTTAAGAAAGCTCATGCCAGAGAATTAAAAAGTTGACAAAGGAATTAGTAGGTATGTTGGAAAGTGTTACAAATGTGTGAGAATTGTGAAAAAAATTTAAAATTTATTTAAAAAAACATTACCTGTTGAGCCATCAGAGTGTTCAGATCCATTGCGCCCGGCACAGGTGTGCTTCCGGTGGTGGCATAGCTCTGGTAGTGGAATTTTTTCTTGCCACCCGATCGATGCTGAAGACACTTAATAAAACCGAATTGATTTAGAAATTAAAAATTTCTTAAAAATTATTTTCAGGCGCACCTTCCTGGATGTGGCCGCCAGAATGCACAAATTGACGGCAGTCAGCGCCACTCCGATCAGTATCATCCAACCCCTTAATCAATCAATGGAGTTTTTTTATTTATGAATTTTCCAACCAGTTCGGGTTGAACTCGGACAGTTGGTGGTGTATGGACGGGCTTTCCGTGGGAATTTTTGAGTGCGCAATTTCAACAGACGACTGATGAGGTGGTCGCTTCGTTGTGGAAGGTCCTGAATTTTTTTTTTATTCCACAACACTCAAAATCAAATAATTTTGCGATTCAAGAAATCGATTTTTTTTCAATTTCATCTAACAATCAGCCAGAGATGCAGTAATAAGCATTGGCGAAATAAAAAAACAAAATTGAAAAAAAGGAAGGATAGCGGAGAGGATGAAAAATGACGAGAAAAACTTTTCAATCACTTACTTTTGACCAGAAGCGGAATTTTGATAAATTCTGGATTTAGATCTGGATTTTTGGTCTGGATCTATGATCTATAAATCTGAATAATCGGACTAAAAAACCAGAATCAGAATGCCAAAAAAGCTCTAGGTATGAATCCAGCATCCAGAAATTCAGACTGGATCCAGAGAATGGTCCATTTTCATTCTGAATTTGACTATTGCCTGGCTTCTGGACTAACAGGACATCAAGATCCAACTCTGATCTCTATACACAGTTGACATCACACTAAGGTAAATGATTAAGGTTTATTAATTTAGATGGTTAATTTTTACTTTTTTTTTCAAATTTCAATTGTTTCAAAAATTACTGATTTAATTAATTAATTAACCCATAATCCATTGATGATTGATGCATCTCACCCGTCATCAGCTTCTGAAGCTGGTCATTCGGAAATGGGGGCGGCGGCGGTGGAGGAGGTGGGAACGGCACGTTGTGGAATCCGGAGCTGAATGGGCGCGGCACGCCGAAAAAGGTGTCCCGCTCGAAGTGGTCCGGCAACAGGTGATGCTCCGGAAAATGGGAAAAATATATTACAGGGGAATTTTCGAGGAATGAATGAATCAGCGTCACTTCGGAATAGTTTCCAAGCTTAACACAAAATGATAGAAGCATAAATTTCACCATTTCATAAAGTTAGGTAAGCCTTGTAGGAACAAAAAATTAAAATGGAATTGTAATATTGCAAATTTAAAATTCAACAAGTATGAAAAAGCTATTTTAATTTTAAAATCCATAAATTTGTAGAAAATTTGGCATAAAATTTTAAATTTTCTTACTTCCGGCACATCCTTTCCGCCGCGTCGATTCAGCACCGGGATGAAGGCACTCCAAAATTGAACAAAGGAATTTCCTGAACACATTTCAAAATGCCATGAAAAATGCGTTTGTCAGCAAGCATACTGTAATAATTCTTCACACGGGGCTTGTCCGCTGAACAGAAAAAATTATAAAATATAAAAAAATAAATTGCCACCAATTTCGAGATAGGCCTCACGACTGCGTGCCGAAAACTGAGGCCAAGGCAAGCCCTGGAAACGGTCCTCCAACGACGAGAGTGGCAACATCGGCTGTGGTCGGGTTGGATCGCTATAAAAATAACAAAGGGCGAATCAGCTAGAATTTTGCTTGGAGAACGTGAAATAAAATTCGCACTCTAACAATTTTTAAAATGTAAAAAAGTAAAAGTCGGATCTCTGACAAAATCATACCCGGACTTGATAAAATTTGTGATCAGCGTGACCATCACCCGGGACAGCTGTTTATCTTCAGCGGAAAACTTAAAAATTATGACATAATGCAAAAAAAAATTAATGCACAAAAAAACTTTACCTGATTCCCAGTTGATGCACTCCCGCTCCAATCTTCCATCAGCGGAATACCTTAAAAATTTCAAAGTTAAAAAAAGTTAAATTTACAGTTTTTTTAGACCGAGAATGTAAGGCAGATGTTCGCCAGTGAATGAGCCTCGGAGACCACTGTTTGGCTGTTCCCGGGACCATCCATTGGTCTCGTGGGCGAACACAAAGCTGAATTTTTTAGAGAAAATCCACAAAAATTTCCGAATTTTTAATAAAAAATATTACGCACAAAAATGTGTTATCGGCCTTGGGAGCGCCCGGAACAGCTCCAGCACTACCCTCGTCCGAAGAATGGGCCCGCAGCGTCTCAATAAGTGGTGCTGAAAAAAAAACAGAAAATTCAGTGAATGAAAGTTTCATAATAAATCGGATATAATATGTTTGGGTCATTTGGATACCCATCAAGCTCGTTCGTAATACCTGAGAAATAGCAGAAACGTGGCTTAAAATTAAAATATAGCAAGTAAAAATGGAATAAAATTTCATTTCTTTTCCTTTACTCGATGGTGCACCTGTTTTCATTGTCATTTTTTGTAATTTTTGAATAAGTTTGCTTGTTTCATTCACTACTTCCCTGCCATCTGGCCCAGTAAGAGCGCAAACACATCATTTAAAATTACAAATAGGGGTGAAAAATTGGCTTTAACCTCGCTTGGATTGATAAAACAAGATATGGGATATAGAAATGGATTAGAGAATGAGTAGATTTCACACTATTTATGGCATGTATGTGTACCATTGACACTGATTAAATTAACTTCTGTACGAATGCAAGGAAAAACAAAAAAAAATCTCTGGACATCTGCTAAAAATGTTCATATACAGAGATTCACATAACTACCTCACTTACCAGCTTACCACTGCCCTTCAATTATTTAAAAATAACTCTTGCACTCTAAAAATGGCGGTGAAATCGATTCATGCTACCCCCCCACCCCTATTGTATGGCTGTAAAGTTACATATAAATTGACAAATCCTACCCGTAAACAATAGGTCGCCAAGAGCCGCCATCAGACCATTGCGCATGGATTTTGAATGGTTCTGAAGAAAGCAAAATTTAAAATGTGCTCAAAAAAACCAAAACCTTCGGATTTTCCCAGTCCGTGTACTCATTCAGGACGGCGTGCAGAATTTCGGTGCGATGGAAGTCGAACAAATTGCGGACAAGAGTCCTCAACATTTTGTCCCGCCGATCTGTTGGAATGCCATGCTGCAAAAACAGGTCAGCCAACAGGTGATGAGCCTAAAAAATTCTTAAAAATTATTGAAAAAATTTTGAAAATTAGCCACCGGATGGAGCACAGTGCCGACAAGGAGATCAATTTCACGGAACAACGACCCATACGGTGCGCTGAACATCACCTTCGGATGGTTTGGCACATAATTCTGAAAGATTTTTTAGTAAATTCGTTTTAAATAAAAATTAAAATGATTAAAAAATTAATTAAATATTGATTTTGAAAATTCTAAAATCGATTTATATTCTGTAGCTTGTAGGATAAGGTTTTTCTCAAAATCTCTGACATCTCAGACCTGACCATCGATGACGGGCGCAAAGGCGCTCAAAAATGAAGGCGATGAATTGGTAACCCGACGAGCTGCCGCACTCACATTTTGTACTCCATTATTCTTGGAATTTTTTAAAAGAATTTTTAGACGATTTTTTAGACTAACCTGCATACAGCGCAAAATTCGCAACGGCTCATCTTGGAATGGATCAGCAGCAGAATGGTTTGTGTCGAGACACTTTAATAAATTTCATTTTCAATTATTTAAAAAAAAATGAAATTTGATAAGTTCAATTACTTTCAAGTTTTCGGCGAGTCGCATAAATTGTTCTTGAGGATTCGATGCCATCGCCCATGGGCACATTAAATTATATTATTATTTTTTAATTAATTGATAATAAGTATTACATACAATGCACTTCCATCTAATAGGATTACGCGACGGAAGAGACGATGTTTCGGTTTCGTAATTGGCGAACCCATCAACTATAAGTCCCGAAAAAAATTATATAACTTTTTTTTAAATACCAAGGAAACCAAAGCAGCGCCAGATTCCCATCCTGAAAAAAATTTTAAAAAATTTTTAAATCAAAAATAAAAAAATTACCTAGCAAAGTGACCGCATTCGGATCTGCACCAAACGAGGGCAACACAATAGAGAGCTCAAAAGTTAATTACTTTTAAAAATACTTTTTTTTTAAATTTCAAACCAAATTAAGTGCCGCGACCAGATCGGACAGACCTGCGTTTCCCGTGCATGCGTGCGCTTCGCGCTCGCAGTGGCCCAAAAAGCCATAAGTGCCCAGCCTGTGGGATTTTTTTTTAATTTTATTTTTTATTACGCCAAGAAAAATAATTTGTTCGAAATCACAAATGCCAAAATTCCAGAAAAGTTAGATTTTTCGAAAGAAATCAAAAGTAAAGTCGTTGTAAACCAGCATTATACCCATACATCGACAAAGGGGGGTCTGACCCCCCCCCCACCACGCCGCAACCGAATTTTTGTCAATGGGGTGACTATGCAACTCGCAGCGTGGGTGACCGGAACCAAAAATACACCACTAACATAAGAAATGGCAAAATTAGGCAAAAATTTTGAAAAAATGGTGAAATTTCCCATTGAAATCACAACTTTTTTGATCAAAAAAGCCATACCTTCCCGTCCGTCAAGATTTTCAATAGCTGTAAAAAACTGATTTTTGAAAAAATGGTGAAATTTCCCATTGAAATCGCAACTTGTATGAAACATTGATATCTTCACGTTTAAATAGGTACAAATGAAACGCGCACCCTGGGAGCGCGCTGACCCTCCCCCACTACGCACTTCGCAAGCCGCCTTCCGATCCCCCTGTTTGCCGACGTATGAGATTGTACCTGTAGTTGAGCGTGACCACGACAAGCTTGCCAAGCGCTGCCAACAGCGTCCCGTTGTACGCATTCGCGCCGCCCCACGCGTAGTCAGCGTCCCCGTGGACCAGCACCAGCACGGACAGAAGAGGTGGCGACACTGAACCGGCAAAAAATTCTATGGAAAAAATATTAAAAAAAATGCAAAATAAAAAATAAATAAAAAAACAAAATAAAACTCAATGAACCCAAAGAAATCAAGATGAAAGAAAAAGTCAAGAAAAATCCCAAATAAGCTAGGCTCAAATCCAGACTGGCTCGATCAAAAATTCGTAAATTTTAATAGAAAAGGGAATAGAGAGAAGTAAGGAGAAAATTTTTTGATTTTAAAAAATTCTACATTAAATGGAAACAGAATTGAGTCTGGACAAGGAAGCTCGACTTCAGATTCATCAGATTAGAAACAGGAGAGATTCCGCATCTGTACAACATAGATGATGATTGATGATGATAACATGCGAACTCCAGAAATTTTTTCAAAAATTTCTGAAAACTTTCAAAATTTATTTAAAAAATAAACCAGAAACTGCAATAAAATAATAAATTAGATCATTATTGATTACTACTGCTCCACCATAAATGATTGAAAAGATAGCAAGCCAAACGAATAGCATAAAAACTTATCAATCATCACAAAAGGTTTGCCAAAAAAAGTTTTGATTGGGAATATGATAAAGAAAACGTTCGTTGAAACACGTAAGGTTCTATGGTGTAATGGTTAGCACTCTGGACTCTGAATCCAGCAATCCCAGTTCGAATCTGGGTAGGACCTAGCAATTTTTTTGCGATTTTTTTAGTCCCAAGAACAAAATACTGTAACTTTAATGTAAATTGTTGTTGTTTTTTGTTATTAAGTTATTAATATTAAAACAAAGTGAAATATTTTATAAATTTTTTTAGAATTGCAAAATTTTCTCACAGCTTGGATCGCGTTCCGGCACGTAAAGGTTCATGTAGAGACAATCCTCAGACTGAGGCTCCAACATGGGAAGAATACGATGGAGGCGATCGAAGCGCTGTGAACTGGTCACCTGGAGTGCCCTGGGAAAATGATTTTTCAATGAGTAAATGAAATAAAATTAAACAAAACAAAAGTTAAAAAGTCTGAGCACAGAAAAAATGTCTAAAAATCTCACATATGCTCTTTTAAAATTTTTAATGATCTCAAGCAAGGATGAGCGAACTTCTACAAATCGAAAAA
The DNA here is from genome assembly GCA_016433075.1 of Hoplolaimus columbus. NCBI lineage: Eukaryota > Metazoa > Nematoda > Chromadorea > Rhabditida > Hoplolaimidae > Hoplolaimus > Hoplolaimus columbus. The sequence continues at coordinate 1,274 of JAEHOM010000657.1, read as the reverse complement.
AAATCATAAAGATGAAAAAATCAAAAAATTCAAAGCAGATAATCTAAATAGATATAAAACCATAAGATAAAAACTATAAATGAATATGTGAAATTTCAGAATTCAATAATGAGCAATTGGAAAATATTCAAAAGATTTTTAGAAAATACTCTGTTCCCAAAAATATCTTTAGATGTGCATTTTAAAACCTGATCAACATATTTTAAATTTAATGAAGAAACTCATAAACCAGATTAATTTTAATAAAAATTAAAAAATCGTAGACATACTCTGACAGGGAGAGAGTGGTCAGTCCAGATTGAATACAGGATGGCGGCGCACGAAATGCATCCTAAAGAAATTCTTACATTAGCTGTTTTTTGTTTAAAATTTTCAACCTTGGGCTGATGAGTCCATTTTGATGCTTGTCTGGCAGTCTTGAAACGCAGCTAAAATGTGAAGAAAAAAACATATGAATCTTTTTTAATTGTGTGCTTACTTGCCCAATAGGCGCTGACCCGTATGGAACACCGAGAAATTGAGTGACCTACAAAATACAATAATATGAAAATACGATCATGTCTGGAGCGAAGAAGGTCCACACTATGAAATTTTGATATATATATATAGTTAGCGAAGCATGGCAAAAATTCATAAATTTATGTATGCGCTCGCGATTGCGGAATCTAGGATAGCCAAGAAAGAGGTCGAACCCAAAAAACTTTTTTGTACTTTATGTACGGTTTCCCCTTGTAGACTTTTGATTGATGAGTCCTTTCCATTCATCAAAATTCGATGAGTAAGTGACTTTATTAGCTTCCGTGCTATTTTTCTTCTTTCCTATTCTCTCTTCATCAACCGACTCTTTGAAATCTTTCGCCATCCAATTTTTTTTTCAAATCCATTAAAAATTGAATGCTGTAAAATAGAACCGAAATGTTCAGGGGTTTTGAAAGTTTGCCAATTAAAAGTCGGTTTAATAAATCATTTTCCTTTTAAGCACACAACCTCAACATTCTTCATCATCGTCTCAACATCAAGGTAAATAGAGCTATATTCATTTCTCTATCAAACTTACGGATTTCAAATTCGTTGTCATTGATTTAATTTTGGAGTGGGAGTTTAATTTTTGATTTTCTGTTATCTGACCAACCATGCATAATCAGTTTAGCCGAAATCCCGAAATCACCTAAAATTCAACCAAATTTCATAAATTTAATTTTTGAACAGTCTGTAAATATATTCTTAACAAAAAATTTCGGACCCCCTTAAAATGTCTAGAGCCCGAAATGTCT
>JAEHOM010000656.1:0-10670 GCA_016433075.1 Hoplolaimus columbus | reverse complement strand
TCTTTATTTTATTCAGTTTTATGTAAATATGTCGAATTAATAATTGGTTTCAAAAGTTTCGTGACTTGCAATAAAAAACATGAAATCTGAATCGTAACAGTGGGGAGATTAAGTGCTGAAGCCTCTCTAGCCTTAACCACGAAAAAAATTGGCTCTACTTGCAAGAAGCCTACTTTTCATTACAATACTTCTTTCCATCAAAACTGCTGTTTTATATTTATTCGACCACGCTGAACACGAATCTAAGCGCGGATGTCAAAAAAAAATTTCAAAATTTTGAAAAAAAAAATTTCGAAAATTTCCAAAATTTTCTAAATTCGACTTTTTTTAGAAATTTACACATTTTTTCACTCATTTCCACTCTTAATCGTCAAATTTGACCAAAAAAAATGAAAATTTAGAGAAAATTTCAACAAAAAATTTCAAAATTTTGGAAATTTCAAAAATTTTGGACTTTTTTTCTCGAAAATCTGACCTCAGATGCGTGAAAATGGATGTCAAATTCGTGATCTGCGTGGTCGATTACCTATAAAAATGGATTTTGTAGCTTGTAGTTTATATAAAAATGAAAAGACCCCTTCTTTTAACTAAAGCCAAATTTTTTCCTGTGATTTTTGTTTCATTGTCCACATATAATTACCTAAAAACCCTTTTCGCAGGCAGTACAGCCCTTGGTCTCCTACTTTCCGGTTGCTGTTGCATGCTTCGTTGGAGTGTCCGGTCTCGATTTCTTCAACACGCTTTTCCAATGCTTTACCTTGCTGCTGATCGCTTTCTCCTACTTCCCACCGGTGATCAACCCTTTTGTCGCCATCTTCTCCATTCGCGCCTATCGGCGCCCATTTCTCTACTGGGTCAGGGCACGCGCAACACTCCGCCAACACAACAAATTTACATGCGGCGAATGCAGTCGTGCCAATGCAAAACAACAGTTGGATGGATGGAAGACAAACCAATCAAAATCAGTAAAAAGAGAGTAAGTATGGATGGGAGTGTGGTAATAATAATAATAAGTCACTTATGGCAGTTCAGTTTAGCATTAACTTTCTGAGCAGAAAACGAATTAAGTTTTGGATTTAGACTGGGCTGGGCACGGGCCTAAAAGTTCCAGGGTTGCTTTGGGCCCGGCATAAGTCATCAGCGAGCCGTCCCGGGGCAAATTTCCTCTGCGGGCCGGCCCGGGCCGGCAGCCCTGATTTAGACGAATTCGGCATACGATTAGTAAACTGTCCGGATCAGACCCGAATCCGGCGAAGAATAACGCCGGGTCTTGATTTTTTTGGATCCAAAGGCCCTTTAGCAAAAAAGGTTCAAAAAATCAATTTATTGAAATTTTGACGTAGTAGTATGATGAATTTGGGTGGAGGGTAGGTTTGACTTGTGAGTTGAAATGTGCCCATCTACTTATTTTACTCCATCTAGTTATTTTACATCGTTTCACAGTTTCCAAATAATTTGAATGAATAGTGTGTTTGGGCTTTTCAGATGACGCAACAGCTGATCGATCTCTCGTAAAAACCTCGATCGCCCTCTTTCTCCCGATTTCATCGCCATATCATCGACCCGTGTTTTCCCAATTGATCAGCGCCTGATCTGTCCATTACAACTAAGGGTTGCTGATCAGATAAGTAACAACAACCCACTCCAACCAGCAACCATTGGTCCAATAATGGAATGGTCTCACCAATTAAATCCGTCCGACGTGTGCGTTTGTGTGTTATTTTAACGTCCGATCACCTACTTACTCACTGACTTAACAAGTTTATTGCGACCCCTGAACCACAAACTTTATTTCTTTCTCTATTCTTACGTTCTCTCTCCGGCGACCATCGCAACACAAATCAAAAACCCATAAAAAAGCGCATTTTAACCACCCGTGCCCAAACCCCATAAAATAATATTCGGTCTCCGCCACCCTCGAAGGGCCCCTCGACTTTGTCGAGGGGATGTGTGGCAAGTCGATATCCGATTCAATTAAGGAGCGTAGGATAAAACAATCGCGTCCACCACCGACCGGTAGAACATTTGTACATTGTCCAATGTATCCAATTCTTTGAACGTTACCCAATTAAAATTCCATGTATAGAATGGTATTTGAGATTTAATTGAGCAGGTCATGCCAATATAATTAATTTTTTAATGAATTTACAGTTATAAAACTTTATTCACCTATTTAGGTGGTTTTGATTTATCCCCATTTCATTTTGATTTGATAGCTTAGCTTTTGAATTTAGCCTATTATCTCATTAATTATACAAAAATACTATTTAAAAAGCAGGTCTACTACTAATAAGGCCTGATGAGGTTCTTCCTGCCTCTCCTCTATTTTCTGCTCCTTCCGCTACTACTCCAATTCCTACCGCCATCAATGGATGCTGCAGCAGTGGTGGCGAAACGGACGCTTACCGGTACATGCTATGAGTACAACACAACACAGGCGGGCCAGGAGTGCAAGGACCCTAACAATAACACCGCGTGCGGCATCAGCACATCCCTCGCGGCGGACTCCGTGATGGCCACCTGTTGCTACGGAATCGGATGCGACTTCAACTTTAGATGGGAGATGAAGCAGTGGCAGCAACAACAGCAGATGAACAACGAAGGAGAGCAAAGTGGCCAAAGTAGCGGCAGTGGAGACAAAAACCAAGGCCCAGACACGGGAGCAGCGGGACGAGGAGTTGAAGGAGGAGGACAACAACAAAGTGGAGCGAATGAATGAGCGGACAAAACATGATATTCAGTTCATTTTTTCACGACTTATTATTGATAGATTCGAATAAAAGGAAATGAATCCGAATCGGGGGGTCAAACTGTAAGATGAAATCTTGAAAAGGAGACTGATGACAAAGGATTGCCCAATGGTTGGTCAATCTAGATTTGGCCAAAATTTTACGTATGTGTTCAGAAAAAAAAAACACACACACAATCATGAGTCCCGGATTCAAAAACAAAAAATGTTTTGATAACTTATTAACAAAATGAATTGGAGCTCTCCAATCGACTCTGATTTATAACAAAGGAATTTTCCAACACCATATTTATATAGTTAACTTTAATATTCTTTTTATATTTAAGTTATTAATTGATTGATTTGGTTATCGATTTATTTCATCAACCACTTCACGCTTTTTTATTGGCGCTTATCAGGTACGCATACTGCGAATGCACGCTTTGGACAGCCCACATACTTACACATCGTATGCACCACAGTGCACTTATGGCCGGTAGAGCATTCGGGATCGCAGACTTAATTACGCATTAAAAACTGATAATAAAGTGTGTTTTAATTTGCGTTGGGCAGGAATCGAACTCGCAAAGCACACTTTAAGTCTGCAACGAAGTGCAAAATATAAGACAGATGGATAATGAATGACTAACGTAAAACCCCTAATAATTACCCACACATCCAATAATTATCCCCTTTACGTTGGAGGTAATTATTGGAGGTTTGGGTAATTATTAGAGGTTTTACGTTAGTCATTATCCATTTTGTTTTCTGTGTTATTTCTTACGTTGGATGTCTACCTATATCTTCCCAATGAGTTGACAAATTTTCTTTTTTTATTGTATATTCTTTCTTATCTCCCCGAATTGTATTAAAGATCGGAAAAAACGGGAACCCATATATTTTAATTATTAGGGGTTGCCGCAATTCGCGGGACCCACAGTTTCTTTCGAAGGCAGATGCCCCTCCCGAATTCGGGGGGAGTGACCAAGTGTGATCACTTATTAGTTTAGAAAATCTTTTTTTTTTGTAAGGTGTGTAAATTATTTAATAATTTTTAATAATCATTTTTATGTGTTATAAAAATAATTATATATGGTAATTATTTTGTTTAATTTTTCAAATAAATTTTTCTGTATTGTATGTTGTTAATATTTATGTAGTATGTATTAGTTACCCGGTGATGGTGTAGTAGTAGACACTTCGGACATGCAATGTGCAACCGGTGGACAGGGTTCACGCATGCACTGCACTTGCACCACTGTACACTTTTGGTCCGCTGGGCATTCCGGAGTACAGACTTAACAGCAAAAAGAAAAAAAATGTTGATTATGATTAAAATAAAATCTCCTGCTGAATGTCAGAAATATCATTAAGTACAACTAGTTATGTATACAGAAATTAATAAACCCGTGATACGTTCTTGTGGGTATAAAAACCGTATGATATAGGTAGATACTATAGATAATAAAATTTTACCTGGTGCAGCGGAAGTCGTCTTGTTAGACTTGTTAGGACATTCAGATTGTTTGATACATTTGCCAGATGGGCCACGAACATGTGCCTGATCCGTAATCAATTTCTGATCAATGAAATATCAGTGAAAAAGTTTCCCACCCCATCACATAAGCACTGCGGCACGCCTCTTTTCTCCTTTGGTGGACCTTTACATGTGTAAACAAAATTGGAACTTCGAAATGCAAATTTGAGAAGGAACCAACATTGGAATAAGCAGAGACGAAAACCGGAGCAGAGCGGCTCACAACCCTTCACACCGCATGGACTGGGCTTCTCGTTGGGTCCGCACTTTACCGGACAATCCGCTGGCAAAATGCACTTTCCCGAAGCCGATTCGCGCACAAAGCCCTAACAATAATAAGTAATGTCATCATTTTTTTAATTTATATATTATATCAATATTTTCAGCAAAGTGAATATTTTAGCAATATAATCGATTTACTGTGAATGGATTACCTTTGCGCACTGACACAATGGTTGTTCACCTTGGCGACCTTTGCAAATTAAGGCTATATAAATAAATGAAAGGCAATTCCTTACATAGCATCATTGGGCAAACAGGCTTAGGTCGGGTGCAAGTGCCTTCACATTTGACACCACAGTTATTTGGCATTTCATTTGGTCCGTCACATTTCGGCGGTTGCTGATCATCAGCCACGAAAGAAGTCTCTTTCGGCTTTGGAGCTGTTGCCTCATTGAGACCAAAAGGTTCCTTTATGATTTCTGATGATGGTAATTCGACCGTCTCGCTTGAAGATTCTTCCGTGAAAGATTCAGAAATCAAAAATGCGCCTATTGGTGCCACTTGTTGGCAGAATAATAAAACGAGTATGAATACTTGCACAGCCACAGGCAACATCTAAACCATTTTTTCATATGCCAAATGCATTTGGCATTCTATTGCCCCATTCCCCACCTGCCTTCGCAAAAAATTGCCCTAATTTCATAGCAAAATTTTAATCTTCAGCTTAAATCTTTCAAAAAGTTCATTACTCCTAAATTAGATCATTAACAATTTCTGGCACATCTAATGTAGCTGGACCAAGGCAAAAGTGAAAAAAAATATTTAATATCCTTAAATAAATTCAGAGCGGCGACTTCGAAAAACGCGTGAAAGCTTTTCCTTTATAAAGTATTCTTAAACGAATTGTTGGATTGGTCGATTAGAATTCCATTTCTCTGTAGACGAGGAATTTTATTCAGCAATTTCTTCTAATCAAATCCATTAAGTGTTCCAAATAAAAGGATCCCATTTTTCCACATAAAATTTCAATATTCAGGTAATAAAACACGTTATCCATAACAAATTCCATTGACGATGTGATAAATAATTTATGAATAATTTTATTGCAAAAAGTGTCAGTAAAATATTGTTGTTTATATCGCATAAACATAATTGTGACATTTTAATTTGTATTTTTGCATTAATTTTGTTAAAAATATTAATTAACATGAGTGCAAATGTTTCACTTTTCACACTTATACCATATTTCCTGTAAAATAACCCCTCCCTGTAAATAACCCCTCTCTCGACTTTGGAGACCTATATCTTCTCAGTGAGTTAACAATTTTTTAAAACATATTTTTTCTTATCTCCTCGAGGCGAGTCGAATGGTGTATTAAAGTTCGGAAAAAACCACGGGAACCCATATTTCGGTACTAAAAATTGGACTAGGGGTTGAAATGAATAACCCCGGGGGTTATTTTACAGGAAATGCGGTATTTTGCTTCAAATAACCATGCAAGCATCAGGCAAATTCATACCTATCGATGTGAAGGAATGACGACTGTTTACTAATAATAATAGTGGAAGGAATACTAAATGATAAAATATGTGAACTCGCGCATCAGCAAGACCCATTTCCAATTTCATCCAAATTCAGCATAAGTGAAAAGAAAATGAAATACACGTAGGAGCGAATGTTAAAACATCAAAAGATCTGAAGAGCGAGAGACAAACACATTGCTGTAAGAGATCAGAAAGATTTGAATGAAAAGATACGATACGAATTATTAGAAGCACACACGGGCAAAGTTAGAGCCAAGAGACCGCACATCAAAAATTCAATGGAATGAAGTGAGATTCTTCGAAAAAATTGTGATGGCGCAAAATGCAAAAATATGAGCACAAAAAAACTTTTTAAAATTAAGTTGTAAAACCAATAAGCAGAAAGATATACCAACAAGGCACCTGTGTCTGTCTCTAATTGTTTACTTCCGATGTTCAACCGGTTCAATCATCCTCCTCCTCTTCATCGTCACTCTCACCCGAACTATCTTCCTCCTCATCTTCCTCCTCATCTTCATCCTCCTCCTCCTCATCATCATCATCACTTGGACCAAACAGCTCCTCGAATCGCTCAACCACCTCCAAGTTTGCCTTTGCGCCAAGCTGATGAAGCTCTCGCAACATGTCCGGGGATTTTACGCCAGAAAAGTCTTTCTCTGTCATTCCGTCCAAAATATGTTTCTGAAAGTGAACAATTACTCAAAAATTGTTTGGTAAGTAAATTTCGGGAACATTCCACAAGAAAGTATGGAGCTAAGAAGGGGTACTCTCCTATGGAGGAGTCCTTTTCGCTGTGCCTAAGAGCCTAAGACGCGAGTGAAAATTCTAAATGAAATAAAATGAAAATTTCCATAAAATCACCGTAAAAGTTTCTGCGAAAATAACCTCATTATTGACTGTCAAAATTGCAAAATTCTATTTTTGATGAAATAAGGTCGGAGCCGCCGGACATTGTTAAAAAACCAATCAATCCTAATCAAAGATTGAGAATTTTGATTAAAATATTTTTTGTATTTTTTTTTGAATTTGCATTCTTAATCATGCATAAACCGTCCAATCCCGATTTGTAGATACTTTTACCCAATGCCCTATCGTTACCTTAAATGCGCAGAATTCAAGCTTGTCAGCGAGGCGAAATTTGAAGAACACCGACTTCTCGCTTTTTTCGTGCAGAAATTTCACGCATATGTTTTCGACGATATTGAGCATGAATCTTGCAGCCAAGGTGATCACTCCTTCAATGCAGTCATCTGATCAGAAAATTTATCAAAATAAATAAAAAATGAAATGATGCTCCCCAGCTCCCCACATAAAAAACCCATGTTTACGATTTGATCTCTATTGGCACCTGACAAGTATGAACGTTAAAAAGTCGAAAACTTCTGAATTTAACATTTTTATATTCCCACAAGTCTGGAAGAACATAAAAAGATAATCTAAGATTTCCAATAAGTTCGACCATTAGGAGTAAATTTTTTCATAAATTCGATATTCGAACCATCCAGAGGTCGACTTTCTGGGTGCATTGTCTGCAGCATGCGCTCAAAGTGTTCCACAGGATTCGGTACATCGTCGATTTGGATGGTCGGATTGTCAACTGATCCATTCGGATCGAAAAACAGACGTTGGAAAAAGTCGGAATGGGCGGCTAACAACTAAAAATTATAAAAAAAAATATTTAGAATGAATAATTTCTCATTTGAAATGCTATTTTTGTAATGCTAAAGCGAGTCAGGTGGAACCTTGAATATCATAAGAGGTAAAGCTAGGAGTCTAATTAAAACTCACATGCTTGTTCACTCTTATTGCTTCGTTGTTGACCAACACCGTGTCCTTTCTGGCTATAGCCCTAAAAGATTCGAGCTTTAACGGATTACGCCATTGCTTCTGTGCTCACAGCAAAGCACGCGGTTTTTCCGCAGTCACTTGCACCGCAAATGTGACAGAGTCCTTCTCACGACAATACAAATGATCCATCTTCATCAATTCCTCAAAAAGAAAGAAACACATTTATTTGTAAAATGAATCAATTTATTGAAGGCTTGCAACCACTAACTGACATTAACGCACCTTATGGGTAGAGAAATCCTTTCATCGAGAAACTAACAGGGATGGGCCGAAATCGATTTCGAATACAGAAGCTTTCGAGGTTTAATTTGGATTTCGACTTTTGAAATGCTCAAAATTTCGAGAAAAACCCCTAAGAATGGCATTTTTTGAGAAAAAAAGACCCCTAATATGAAAATGTTCGATTTCTCAGCGAAGATTTTGAAAAAGTGGTGAAATTTCCTGGGAAGACAGCATTTTTTCCGATAGTTGAAAAATAGATTTTGCTGACTTATTAGTATTGTACTTTTTTGAAAAATTTTCCTTTCGGCCAACCCCTGAGCCCCTGACTAAAGTTGGTGTTGACACGGGTGGCAATGTAATGAGCCCGAACTCATGAATCTCGTTTCTCACTATTTTTTGTCAGTCTTGAAAAGTTTAAATTTTTCAGGTATACGATAAAAATACAATTATACTTCAAAAGTTCAAAAAAGCAAGAAAAACGATCCTAATTGCTTCCTCGACTAGAAAAGAAAAGGCGAAATTATAAATGCTATAGGTATTTAGGGCAAAAAATTCCAAAAAAAAAGGTCTCAAACAAACGATCCAATATAAAATCAATTTCAGCATTTTTAGAGTTTCTTCACTCACTTGTCAGATGCAACGGGACGCAGGCGAGCGTCTTCGGCCCGCCCGTGCGCCTGCACACCGCTCCGGCTCCGCAGTTTGCCCCACCCCCTTCCTTACTACATACGGAAAAGCCCCTTTTCGTCGTGTTACGGGCTGATAACTCTTTTTACACTCGCAAACGGATGATCTTTCTGGATTTTCTTTTTGTCTTTCTTTGTTCTTCAAATATTTGAAATGAATTCAGGTTTTAGGTCTTATTTGTGATGTTAGGTTGTATCGAAGAAGAAAACCTTGAATTTCAACACATTGCAACGCGCATTCACACACCAACGCTCACCGGCGTGGTATAAACAATGAAGCTCCGATCCCAATTTGAATGGATCTGTGCGAGATTTGCAAGGCTGAATTTGAAACTGTCGAAGCAGCGAGCAGCTCCACGCCTTATCTGTTAGGCAAATGTGTGTTGTAAAAGCAATTTCTGTGGACTACAAAAGTAAAACCATTTTTGTTGCCACCACAGCCCAGAAAAATGTCGAAATCCTCATCGTTGGACACAACCTCCAAGCGCCATGGCAGTCCCGCAATGTATTCCGGTTTCTCACTCTTGACATAATGTCCATTCTTGGCCTTGACAAATTCGCTAAATGGCTGCACATGGAGCTGGATCAGTGCTGAGAGTTTGTACGGATCATCTAGGAGTTTTGTAGGAATAAAGAGTTTTAAATTTGAGTTTTAAAGCTAAGAGCGAGTTTTAGTTTTTAAATTAAAAAATGTCATTTCTGTGAATGGTTAATTTCATGAAAAATTAAAACAGGAAAGGCTAGAATGGTTTGAAAAAATGGGTTGAAAATGTATTTTACCAGTGTAAAAAATACTCGTAAGTCAAAGTGCAGGGGCACCGAAAGGTTCTGTGTAGGAAAGTTCAGTTTATAGGAGCTGAATTTGAATGCACACGACCTCATCAGACACATTTGGAAAAGCGCAAATGCAATAATTATGAAATTTCCCCAAAGCATAGTTCATGCGGGAATTAAATGCCCACTCCCATACCATACTTTTTTGTTCAATTATTTTGAAATAAACATAAAAATGCCAACCTTTACATTTTGAAGACTCACACTCAATGGCATTCTCCGTTCTTTTCCTCTTCAGATTTGGTTTCATCGCAAAAAATTGGCAAACAAATCTTGATTCGATTAATTATGGTGATAAAACCTTAGAAACCCAAATATTTAATTGCAAAAAATGAAGAACGATTATGACTGGAATGTGATGAATCCAATTGCACTCACAACGAAAAAACGAATACGCCAAATAAAACTGTATTCAATGTTCATACACCAAGTGATCTGGGCCGTGAGAGATACAAGATGTAAGTAAAGAAAGGTGAGAAGATACGAAAACAAAAGCGCGCACGAGCGAAGCCAGAGCAGAAAATCGCACAAAATTCAAATGGTCAGTTAAGAAATGATCAAACAATGAATGCGTTTTTCGAACAAAAGACATGTGAAGATGCGCAAAATTCAAATGTGTCAGAAATTTACGAAGAATAATATACTGCACTCGGACTCGGCACTTGTGTATTATGTCCCGTACTGTTTGTTGTCTGAAGTTCAGCCAGTTCAATACCAGAGATGGGATTTGATTTTCGGTAATTTAACGATAGGTAAAAGCAATGAAAAATTTTTCGTTTTAAGTATACCGATCGGTAATTACCGAATTATGGCAATTTACCGAATTAGATAAAATTATTGCCAATTTTGTCCAAATTGTCGGTAAAAGTAATTACCGATCGGTAACTTTTACCAACCCAACTCTATTCAATGCTAATCATCATCACTCGGACAGAACAGTTCCTCAAACCGCTCAACCACCTCCAGACGTGCCTTTGCGTCAAGGTTATGAATCTCTCGCAGCATGTCCGGGTAATTCGTGCCAGAACAGTCATACTTAGTCATATTG
>JAEHOM010000655.1:0-10676 GCA_016433075.1 Hoplolaimus columbus | reverse complement strand
GGTATACGAGCCAGGCCCATTGCCTCTTGGCCTGGCCCACAGACAATTTTGGGCCTTAGCATCCCCCTCCCCTATCCCGCGCCCATTCATTGTCAAGATCGATCGAGCAGAGAAGGGGACCAATCCCTGCATCCTCCACCCTCACATCCATTTTTGGGTGGAATGATCGATCTGTGTTGGGTGTGTGTTCCGGGAGGCGGCTGATGCTTGGCTTTGCTGCTCTGGCTGGAATTGGGCGATTGCCGGCCGACCACCACCCAGCCAGGACAGCCGACTCCATCAAAATGTCAACAGTCAACACATATCCATCCCATAATCAATCCAATGAGGCACTCCAAACAGCAAAACAAGTCCCTTTTCCTATCCAACGACAGTAAAACGCAGGTGGACCACAGCCATATGTTTATGGTCCAAAAGTCATATTTTCACGTTTTTACAGTCACTTATAGCCTTATATTATCAGGCTTAAATAGCTTAAGGCACATTGCTTGGTATTTTCATGTTGTACAATTCGATTTCCAGAAGTGGTCATGGTGCTACTACGTCCCGTGATCCTCCTGTCCAACCTCCTATTCGGCATCGTCACCAGCTCGGGAACGTTCATGAACACACGACTCATTGAAAGTGATGGAGGAATAGCGCCGATGGGAGACGAGTCATCGACCCGAATGCATCCAAAGTTGGCGCAAATTCAAACGCCCTCTACGACAGCTCAGCAGACACGGGTTGTGCATCAGAGAATGCCGCCAGCCCAAACGCTTCCACAGCCCAAATTAGTGCCGATTCAAAGGAATCAAATGGACGGCACATTGGTGCAACAACAACAACAACAACAGCAAGAGAGCCTGTCCCTGTTCCGCTCGGAACCCGTGTTGGCCTCTCTGATCGCATTGCTTGTTGCTGCACTGATTGTTGCCACTGTGCTGGGCAACTTGATGGTCTGCGTGGCGATCGCTCTGGTGCGCAAGCTGAAGGCCCAGCCGGCCAACCTGTTGCTGATCTCGCTTGCTGTCGCCGACTTCTGTACCTATTTCCAAAACACTCCAAAAAATCGTTTAAAAATGCGTTCAGGCGTTGGTCTGTTTGTGATGCCGATGGCCGCAATCTACTTGCTGGAAGACAAATGGCCCTTCGGTGAGTCCTCCGGATCCGGATACCGCTAAAAGTGTATGGCCATCGGGCGTCTTGGCCTTAGGCGCATTCATTCCTATGTGCCCCCCTCCATCCTAACTGTCCTGGCCAAACTCAGTTGCCTGAAATGCGATCCCCGCGAAAAATGGCCAAAGGAAAGCAATTCATCGGGGGGAAGGGCGGAATGAATATATTTTTGGGAATGGACACACACACCAACTACGTAAGGGAGCAGCCCATACAAATGAGAGACAAACAAATTGGTGGTGGTAAAGGAGGAGGGGGGGGAGAGAGAATTATGGGAATAAATGATGATGTGGCGGGAGAGAGATGAAGAAACAAAAATCGAATAGGAAGAACACTGGGTGATGGGCCAAATAAGCCGTTTAAGACCTGTGATCAAACCCTTTTTTAGGCCCTTTCCTGTGCCGCTTCTGGGTGACCGCGGACCTGACGTTGTGCACCGCAAGCATTCTGAACCTGTGCATGATCTCGGTGGACCGGCACCTGGCCGTCACTCGGTACGGTACCGAATTGATCAAAGTGTGTGTATACTGTAGTCGAATAAACACGGTAGTGCACTGCGCTATTCCGCCATCCGCACGCGGCGGCGTATCTGCGCCTACATCAGCGTGGTCTGGCTGGGCGCACTGCTGGTCTCCGCGGCACCGCTCGCCCTGTTGCCCTTCCGTGGCGGTGTGAATGAGTGTCAGGTGAGTGATGAGTCATCATCGGCAGGTGAAGAAGAGCCGCCGTCCGGACCTCCGGACCACCCAATGGCCAGGCCACCGTAGTTTCCGCAAAGTCCGGAAGTCATCCAGCAAATTGTCCGTCTCCCCCTCCCCTCAGGCGCTACCAATCAAAATCGAGTGCCGATGAGTGATGGATGATTGCTTCCCTCCGGCAAACTTCCTCCTCCAATTGTTGATGTTCTCCTCCCATTTACGACTTTGCCAGGGGGGGGCCACCCGCCGCGCCGTCCTGAAAAGACTCCCCCACCATCCTCTCCACTCATCCCGGCCGTACGTCCATTTGGGCGCGGTGATTTATTTGATGGGCCCGCCAACGGATGGGTGGGGAAACCTTCAATTTGGACAACATCCCCTCCCCCTCTGCCAACCCTTTACGACCGTGTGCGGAACAGACAAAAAATGGCTTGAAGCTGGAGCATAGAATGGGAAGTGCTTTTGTTTTTTACGGAATTGGCACAACCAGTTTTCGGCGCTTTCGAAATTTCTTCAAAGTCATATGAAAGTGAAAGCCAAATATGAAAAAAAATCGGAAATGTGGAGTTCAAGTTTCAACCTCAAAAAATATGATTGCATTTGGCGACAATAAATCAGCGAACGGGGGAATAAACATCTGGCCACACCAAACACATGTGGTGGGTGGGTGGACGGACAAATACACCGCAGAATAATGTGATAAGCCCAGACTGAACGGAATGAAAAATGGAATTGCCTGGGAGCTGGGAGATTTGATTTATTGGTTGGCATGATCACAGATCACATGGACAATATGTGCGGATGTGCTGGCCGTTTTTTCCTGGTCGACTTAACCTTAACCCCTGTTTCCCCCCGGTCACAGGTACCCCAGAACCGGTTCTACCAAATATACGCCACCATCATTGCCTTCTGGGGCCCGGCGATGATCATGGTCATCGTGTACTTCAAGCTTTGGAGTGCCGCCAAACGGATGCAACGCCAGGACAGAATGGTCCGTTGGTTTTTTGGGGTCAAAAGCACAGACATCCGACCGATGGATGGATGGATGATGTACAAAATAATTTTGGAAAAATTTGATGAAAATTGGCCAGATGCATATGATCTGACATCTGACCATATTTATCTATGGCCTGTACTCTGATGCAAAGTCATCTTTTGTGCAGGTACTTCGCTGGCAAGGTGTTGTGCGGCAACAAATGATTGACGACCAGAACAACAACAACAACAATCGCCAAGGGGACGATTCGTCGCGGGAAGTTGTGGTCCAGAACGGGGTGTCGTCGCCCATGTCCAGGCAACGACATGACACGACCGCATCGGCGGATGCGTCCACATCGCCGCGCTTTTTGTTTGCAATTAGGCAATTTGGCTTAAAAATAGTAACAAATTTGTTCGATAAAAGACATTTGATTCCGATATTTTTCAAATTATTTTTTATTTTTTATTATTTTTAATTCAGGCAATCGGCGCGCCAACAGTTGCGTCAGCAGGATAAGATCAACAACAATGACAATACCACCAACAAGTTGCGGACCCGGCTCCGGACTGGCTCCGCACTGGCCGGCGCCATCCAGATTCCGCTGGTCAGTCAGTCCTAACTTAGGACTCCTAAGAGGTCCGTCCACCTTGAGCCACCTCATACCATTCAGTTGGGCAAAGCCACCTCGGCGGGCTCGAGGACGCCGTCCATTGACGGCAACAATGCCTCCAGCAAGACGTCCCACCAGCAACACCACCAGCACGAGGACAAGGCGCGCAAGACGCTGGGCGTGATCATGTCCGTGTTCATCATCTGCTGGGTGCCCTTCTTCATCCTGGCACTGCTCAAGTCCCAGCGTCTGGTCCACCAGGTGCCCCGGTGGTTGGACTCGCTGGCCCTGTGGCTGGGCTATTCCAACAGGCAACTAAAGCTAAAACTCTGTTGAAGAACGCAAATATGCATTGGAATCTTCCGTTCAGCATGCTGAACCCGTTGATCTACTGCAAGTACAATCGCGAGTTCCGGATCCCGTTCCGCGAGATGCTGTGCTGCCGCTTCAGCACCATTCAGGACGTGATGCGCAATGAAAGTGAGCGCATTCACTCAAAGCAAAAAACTGCTTGGGGCCTCAGTTTTTGGCCAATCGCTGATTTTTGTCTTCCATCCCAAGGCTATTACATCAAATTTGGATCGCCGCGTTCGCGCACGGTCCGCCACCAGAAATCTGTGAATTCACAGAACGGCGAATTGCATAGGCAGCAACATTCTGGCGACCAGAAGCCGATAAAGACGAGGACGGAGATCAGCATTGCTGCACGAAATAGCGCCGATGGGGAACCCAACAACAACAGATCCGCGGTGCTCACGAGCAGGCACTAATCGATCGATTTGCCATAAATGACATATGACAATACATAATGTAACCTGTTCAATAAAATCCGCCCAAATTCAGCTCGGGACGACAATAGCACAATAGAATCGGAAAAGGAAAATTCGAAACGAGGCATATGTGTGCAAGAGGGGTGAGGCTTATTAGGAGCCTTACGTTTTTTTGGAGGGCGAGAGGATTGGGGGAGGAGAGTGCGGAGGACAATTCCAGTACGTTTTTGCCATGTGTGGAACAAATCGCCTAACTAAAACTACGAAAATAGTATTTTATTTTTGATCTTTCAAACTGTTTTACATGTATCTTTGTTATGTTATCGTAACAAAAATCTTTATATTATAACTGTAACAAAACCGTAGTGAATCGAGATCAAATAGTAAAGTTCATCTTTTTATAAAATCTTTTGGTCGCTGGCGGTTACGGATAAGCGCCACTGGGAGAATTTTTGGAATTTTAGACCATTTCTGACAAGGAAAAATAGACCAAATTTTACCGATTTTCAACTAAAAATTTTAATTCTCCCCATCGAAAGTTGTTTTTTTTTGACAAAAAAATTTTCCATTCAAAAAAGTAATATTCGTTTTTTTGGCATGGAAAATTGAGTTTTGGGGGTACCGGTCCGCCGCCCGCAGGGGAAAATTTTGGTGAATTTTAGCAAAAATCCTTAAGGAAATAGCAAAAAATAAATAAAAATTCCGATTTTTATTGCATTTTTGTTTAAAATTTTTTGGGCCTGTACATATTGTTTTTGACCGTTGACCCTCCTCATGAGGCCCCTTGCACACCTATGGAACGAGTTCTGAAATCAATTTTCTACAGAATTTGATCTTGAATTTTAACTCAAAATTACCTAATCGATCTTATACTATAGGTTGAATATTTCGAAAAACGCTCGATTCAATTCTGCCATCCATCGCTGTTAGGGTTAGTTAGTCCCATCCTCCATCAAATATCCCCATCTAATAATCCTCATCCTTCTCATTCATTGCATAAACAAAGTTTTGCAGTTTATAAAAAAAAACATAAATACCAGAAATTTGCAAAATCCAATGCAAGCTTGGGTCTGGAATGGTGATGAGCTCATATCGATTGGGTGATCGGTTCTGTTGCTCATCATCTTCATCAGCAGGTCAACAGCTCCGCCCTGCCGATCAGCTCCCGGGCCATCTCCCCTGTTTGGTGCCCCGTGCCTTCATTGTCCTCCGCCTCCTTCAGTGTGCCAAGCAGGTCCTTCAACTCGTTGCAGGCCTTTTTAGCGTTCTGAACACTCAGCGACACCATGTTCTGGTTCTCTTGCAGCACTTCACAGGCTTTCTGTCAATAAGAGAAACAATGATTAGATTGGTCCGGGTCCGGGAAGGAGTTCGCAACCGCACCAAATGCAATCAATAATGGATAATTGCGAAAATATTCATTGTATAGTGTTTAAACTTGATTAATTTCAAAAATAAAGGAATATTTTTGTTTTCTTGAAATTACAAGAATTGAGCATGTGTATATTTATTTTATTTTATTCAGTTCGACCGCACAGAATGTTACAAACATTACTGAAGTGCAGTTATGGAACAGATGTCAAATAAGTGAAGGAAAGATACATAAAAGCGATATATGATAATAAAATGTCAATATGTGAGTGGTATATAGTGTGATGTTGTCTAGTGATGTTGTCTAGTATATACCCAATGACACGGGATAGAATATTAAGATTCCCGGAAAAGCTTTTTCCGCAAATTGAACAGTTATGTTTATAATTCATTAGTATAAAAAATCAACGCAAAAAATTTCCTGTGGTGATTTATGCATTAGAAATGCCGGTAACTGGACATTTAGGCATTTAGCCTCAAAATCGCTTGCAAAACTTTTGCGATTTATTAGATACCGTATTTACTCTAAAAAAGCCGCGCTCGACTTTGGAGCCCCGCTCGACTATATCATCCCAGTGAGTTGATAAATTTTCTTTTTTACTGCATTTTCTTTCTTATCTCCTCGAGGAAAGTCGAATGGTGTATTTAAAGTTTTGGAAAAAACCACGGGAAACCATATATTGGTACTAAAAATTCCGGATTTTTGAGGGGTTGAAAAAAACAAGCCCCGGGCTTATTTTAGAGGAAATAAGGTTTAAGGTATATAATATCAGTAAATGCGAAATTCAACACAAATATATTTGTAACCTCTTGGTCATCCGAATTTTGTTTATTTATGTGATACCTGGATAAGTAGGGGAGTAGTTCGGACAAACCATAATTTTTTCGTTTTTTTTTCATTTTAGGTGATAAATTTTTCGACCCTCCTTATCCGATCGTTTGCGCGCGTGGTCCGGATATCTGGCGTAAGACCTTGCCAAAATATTTGCATCCTTCGCTTTACATATAGTAGCATTAGCATTTTAGAACCAACTTCTTAAGATGCTTATACCTTCTAAATATGTAAAGCACAGATTTTTTTTAATCTATTTCTCCACTATTCGAGTACATATTTTCTTCACTAATTTCAAAAGTTTTGCTATTTGTGAGAAGTGGGCGCGAAGACGATAAGAAGATAAAGAGAATATAGTTGGAGAAGTAATGGTAAATAGCTCGCACACAATATAAAAAATTTATAGTGGGAATCGGTAAATCGGACCCAAGGAGCCAACAAAACTGCGTGAGGACGTCGGGTCTAAATAATCAGCTCGCGGTTTTGTCGGCTCCTGGGGTGCCGTTTTTTATCAAGGTCCACTATAAAATTATTCATGTTAGATGCGATGCTCTTTACCACTACAACCAGAATGCAAAAATTTTCTACTTGATGGTGAGACGGAGATCAATAAAAAGCCATTTACTATTTCAAATCAAAAAAAAGATCTTTACCTTGATCACGTACTGATCCGTGTCAGGCTGTTCCCTGAGTGCCTGTATTTTGTCCGATTGTTTGTGCACTTCCTTGCGATAATACTCAACCTTAGTAAAATAGGAACAGATCAAATCCGGAAATCCAATAATTTCTTACATTATGCTTGACTAGGCATATATTTTTTACCGACCTCTTGCAGGTAACGTTTTAGCACGCCAGTCTTGATCTTCAGCTCCTTCTCCGCTTTCGAGTCTAACATTGGGCTGTTTGTCACTTTTTAAAATGTATAGGTCTGATCAGGGTGTCCTTTTCCGAAGAACTTTTCCGGAGAACAAAAATGCGGAAACGAATACCAATGCTCAAAAAACATTTCATATGAGCAAAAAATAATCCAAAGGCTTTACTCTTTATATTTCTCTGAAGATTTGACTTTGTTAAGGAGTTCTGAATCAGAAATAAAGATGTTATATGCCTGAATAAAATCAAAATCAGAATTGAGCTTAATAGATATGGGGTAAATGAGCAACTTGGATTTCATTCTATTGCGCTCATAGGTTTTAGGGTTTTCACTACTGAAAAGACAGATTCACAAGGCATTAAATAAGAAGATAAAGAGTAACAAAGAAACCAGTTTCTTAAAATAAACAAAGGTAGGATCTTTAAAAATAATTCCCATTTCTCGTCGACACTTCTCTCGGTAGATGCCGTTTGATTGAGCCGTTTAAGCTGATTTTTGAGGCTGCCAATTTCCAGGAAAAGTTCATCCAAGTCGTTTCAAAAGTTATATTTGCGATAGATGGCCTTGATCGGTTGGACTGAGGAGGAGCTTCGAAAATCAACCAATCTGGTGCGAATTCGCTGACTTCTTCTAATGGGCCAGTCCATCGGTCCAAATAATCATGTGTTTTTGATCCTGAATTTAAAACTTTTAAAGCACAAAATTCATTTATATTTACCGAAAAAGCCTTCCATAATTCAACAGAAATTTCCGCTCTTCCTTCTTCAATTTTCATCAAAAGTTCCATTGTAGCTTCACCATAACACCTTTTTACACGAATTTTTTTTTGCCTGGTTTAAGTCTTGGCCACAAGCCCGACAAAAGAAATGGCCCTTCTTTTTTCCGCGTTCGATGTATCCGCCGTATATTTAATTGCATGATTTCAGATTCCAAAAAGACATGCATTGAGATGGGGTAAACAACTTCGCCAGAAAGCCATGTACCTCCGCTTCGCATTGCATTTTGTTGTGGGGGCAGAAAGCTCCATCTGCATAGATTTTTTCTAATGAAAAGAGAAGAATATTGTATGATGACCTTTCCAGTATTAAAAACAAACCTTATCCCCAAGAGCCAACTCAACACAGAACAGCCCGCAAACTTAGATGTTAGATTATTTTGATGAGATCAAGCAGAATTAAAAAATGAGCGTAAACTAATTCGGAACGAAAAAGCTGATTGGCTAATTTGAATTTGTTTATTAGCTTTTGAATTTGAATATATTTGAATTTTTATAGGCATTTGCTTTCGCTTCAGATTGTTTTACGGACACTACGCTTGATCTCGTCAATATAATCTGATGAATCCGCCGCTTTTCAGATCATCAACTGGTGGTATCCCACTCTGTTACGCACAGACACTGAGCGGAACATCGCTAAAGCTCGAAAATCACACAAAAATTGATCAATCATATAAAAAATTGATCAAGATAACAAACGAACCAGATTCGCCTCGCGCCAAAGTGCACCATGCAGATTCGCTCATCAAATACAGACGGTGCCAAAATTTTAGGCCTTGATATTCTTGTGAAGAAAAGTTTTTAGTTCAATGAGAACGATAGTAGCACTCGAATCTCGCAACAGAATTGAGATCAGAGTATGGGTGACCACAATTGTACATTTTTGGTGGAAATGTACAACAAATGTGCAATTTGTTTTAAATTTCGTTAGAAAAGTTGCTTTGTTTGAATTTTAAAAAGAACAGAATGCCAAAACGGGATAAAAAGAACCAACGAAAGAAAATATGGCATTTTTTGCTGCAAAAGCAATCAGTATATGCAATATTATCAAATATCATCAACTTGTCATCAGGGCTGGATACAAGCATAAAAACCGGAACTTCAAAAAACCGGAACCTGAACCAAAAACAACCGCATTCCTGCATTTCTATACATGAATTTCAATATTTTTACTATACCAATTTCAAGGGAATAAGCATCTTATGTCTTAGATAAAAAGTTAATTTCAGAATTTTAATGTCATTTGTTGTCCTTGTTTAATGTCCTTGTTCAGTTTTTACAATTGTTAGAGATCTTGACTGGGTGGGAAGCTATGGCTTTGTGCTCAAAAAAGTTGCGATTTTCGCTGGAAATTTTGCCATTTTTCAAGTTTCACGAAAATTTCGAACAAAAATTTGCCGTTCTTGGGGTGTAAAAAACCGGAATTCGGGTAAAAAAAACCGGAACTAAAAATAAACCGGAATTCCGATCCAGCCCTGCTTGTCATGACCATCAGCAAATGACATCAAACTCCCTTGCTTGCCCATCCAGCCACTGTCACTCATTTTGATCTAGACATTTTCAACAGTATAACAGTATTTTCAACAGTCAACAGTACTGGAAGACAGAAAATGTTCTATTTCAGTGACAAGTCCATTTTTTGAATAATTTTGAACATTTTTAATTTTTTTTCTGCAGGTGTCCAGTCCTCCTGAATTTGAGGCACGTCAGAAGGCAGAGGTTGATATGAATGACTATCTGCGTGAGTCAAAATTGAAGCTAAAATGAAGCTCGAAAATCACAAAAAAAAATTGATCAAGGCAACAAACGAACCAGATTCACCTCGTGCCAAAGTACACCATGTAGATTGGATTATCAAATTTTGACATTCTTGTGAACTTTTTTGTTCAATGAAAACGACAGTAGCACGAAAATCTCGCAAAAGAATTGTGACCAGAGGCAAGTTAGTCCTTAACTGAACAAAAAAAGGTAGAAACTACGCTTTCCCGATTGACAAGTCAGCGATATTTATGCCATGCTTCTGTGCAATGTTGCACGGGCTTTGGAGCGTTTCGGATCCGAATTCGAAAGTCGGAGCACGGAGCTGAGAATTTGGCGGCTCCGCAGACGGAAAATTCAAACATTTGCTCACAGAAACACAAAATTTTTCGAAAATTTTTGGAGTTTTTCATAAAAATGGCGCTAGTAGGTTAAAATATGAATTTTTGCCAATTTAACGCAGAAAAATAGCTATGTGCACATCGAAAATTGAAATGTTTTGGCTTTTTTATAAGAAAAAATTGTTTTCTTAGCATTACTCCGGAGCCTGCTCCTGAGCCGACTCAACCTACGGAGCTGGAGCCGAAATTCGAAAAGTCGGAGCCGAAAATCGCCGACGTGCAACAATGCTTCCGTGCTGTTGGCGGCGGCCACATTGGTTTTTGTCATACTTGTTAAGTTCTGACGCCTCATCTGCTACTAGTCATGCTCTAGTCCACCGTTCCTCGACCGACGACATCTGTGAATCTGAAAAGTGTTCGTCAATGTCCTTCAAAATTGACAATGAAACATACAATGTGCGGTGAAATGCACTGATGAATCCGAAAACAGGTTTGCAAGCAACGTCCTTG
>JAEHOM010000654.1:0-10679 GCA_016433075.1 Hoplolaimus columbus | reverse complement strand
CATCAATCCTTCGCTCATTCACCATTCATTCATTCACTATCCTATTTCTATCCATACTGCACTTGCATGATTCACACCAACAAACGAAAAAACCTATGGTGTCCAATGTTGTCCTTTATAAAAATCTTGGTTGACAAGTATTGGAACATATTTTTATATTTTATTCACTTTAAAAATTAAGTATGAGAAGTCGAAAATATCTGAAAAAATTCATACAAACTTAATTTTAGATGCTGAATAAAAATGGCCAAGGCATTGAGCTTGCGCCTTCAGTGCAAGCCCAATGCTTAGCTTGTTTAGTTTTTATGTTGTATGTTTAACATGGCTTTTTAGAGAATGATGTGTGATGATCTATTCTTAGGTTTTAATAGTTTTTCAACTTCCTTTTCCATACTAACCTTTAAAAAGAAAAAACATCCGACATTTTCATTTTTTTATTTACTACCATATCGGTATTTAAAAAATCATATAATGCATTTTTACCAGCATTTTAAAGCTTGGACCAGCAGCCCAAGTAAATTTTTTGTGCAGTAAAGTGAAAATTTTGATTTTTTTAAAGGTTCATTTTTGGATCCAAAATGGCATAAAACGATCAAAAAAATGCCTAAAAACTCTCGGAAAAGTAACCATATCCGATAAACATATAGGTTTTCGTGAACGAGAAAACAGAAAATGACAAAATTTTTGCAAAATTTTTGATTTTGAAAAATTTTCAAAAATCAGGCACAGGCCTAAGCCTTGATTTTTCTGACTGAAAATTTTAGAAAATGTAAAAATCGGATTCCTCGCCCTCAAAAACCTACTGTTGACTCAATTTGAAAAAGCAAATTAAAAACTGAAAAAAATTGTTGGGAAAAAGTTGGAAATAAATGGGAAAAACACCCACTTTTCAGATAGCGCCAAAAATTGCTTTTTGTCTTTCTCTGGATATTTTTTTCGCAAACCTATATACCTTGCACCAGAAAATAAAGACAGTGATTTTACCACCGCTGAGTAGCTACGTTTATAAGAGATAAGTGCTGAAAGCATCTAAGCACGAAACTTGCCTCAAGATGAGACTTCTTTAAGGGTAGTTAAAGATGATGACTTTGAACAGCTTACTTAGCACAAAAATCTTGTGCTCATATCCATATGGTATCCAATCCAGAATTTCTGCGGGAAGGCAATGCGCTCCATGACTTTTTAAATCTACGGCTTATTACAAGAAAAATTTCCCTAACAAACACATAATCAGGGTATATAACTAAGAATCTTCATCCAATAGTGCTGAGCAAGCAAGCTATGGAGATGCTCCAAAATCCCGAAGAATATACACAAAGTTTTACGCCTGAAAAGCCTAAGGCTAAGTCTACACCTACAAAATCTACCTCTAAACCACTGATAATGGCGTTATAATGGCTAGCCATGACGCATGCTATAGCGCTCAGTACCTTTGGGAAAAGTAACAATAAAATTAGTAAAATAAAAGCGCATGCTGTAAAAAAAGCTGCAGGTGGTATCATGATCGGCAACTCCATAAGGTTATATTGTTATATAGTGAACCAATCTCAATCTTACAAAGCGCTACCTCTGGTTGGCATATTGGTATCTCCACACTCCCTTAGGTTATGAGCTAGAAGGTATTGGAGATAGCGGACAATAGCGTGAATAGCATCCAATCTACCAGTGCCATTAATAATATTATGGAAAAAACAAAGGATTGCTGAGGCACAAAAACGGGAAGCAAGCCATAACCTATATATGTGTAAAACAGCTTTATCTAAAAAACTTCCTGCTTTTATCTTCCATTTCGCAAAATTCCATGTCGACAACCCACTGCTGAAACGAGGCGAAATTTGCTGTAAAAATGCAATAAAAAGCGAAATTTTCGTCCCAGCATGTAGGTGGTGGTCGCGAACGGGGTGGGGTGGTCGCGCAGCGAAAAAATTCTTGGAAAAAAATTTGCCCACCTGTGCTCAGGGCTCAGGCTGATCAAGAAATACTTGCTTATCATGGGACGTAGATCTAGACCCCATATACAAGTTCTTTTCTATTCTTTTTAAAGCCCTGCGTGTTTTTGACAGCGCCAAGGATCTAGAACGAATTTTTCTCCAAATTCTAAGCAACTGGATGCATAGGTGTGAAAGTGGGAGTCACCGTCACTCTCAATTTTGATCCTTCAATATTTCGAAAACATTTTTAATTGAATAAAGTACAACTTTTCAGATTTTGCGTTACCAATCTGAAAATTTCCGTTTTATTGCATTTTAAAGGACAATTTTTCCCTCTGCGCACGCGATGGGGGCGGGGTCAACCACCCTTGCACATCTATGATTGGAGATGGTCGTAAGGGAGATAACCCATGTTGTAGACCACTCAAGTGTGGTGCATTGGTGGCTCAGTCAGTTGAGTCGCGGAATTGGATACCAGGAAAGGCGTCCGAGTACAAGGGTTCGGTTCCAGCCAGTGTTCCCCATTTTTGATGTCTATTACGTGGTCACTATGTGCTACAACTCTTTATATCCAGCTATTTTGAAGAATTGTGATCAAATTAAATTAAAAAAAAAGAAACACAAAAATATTCGAGATATAGGAGAGAAAACTCACCTTAAATTCGAATATTTTTACTTTTTAGAAAAAAGATTTATTTGCCTAAGTTTTTAAAAACTTAATTCTTTCAAAAAAAAATTCCTTTATCTCGGTGCCTACGGATCCCTCTCCCCTTAAAACATATAAAAAATTTATTTGTGTATATATTTATACAAAATCTTATTTTCACTTATTGTCAATGCCTTATTTAATGGTTTGGCCTAAATAGCCTCTAAACTGGCTGGGAAAATTTCGGTTTGTATCCGGCTCTTTGTAATCTTTGAGAGTGGGTTCACTATTTTTAGGAAAAAATGTCACATATTTTTTAATTAGGAATCCTAATTCCCCAGGCTTACCTATTCCGTATGTATAGGTGGGCAAGCATGAGAAGTCATTTCGGATTTGGTCCCCCACCAATTTTAACTTTTTATTACATCTTGCTGATAAATTTTGCCGCTTTGCATGCATGGTGGGGAGGTTAGACCTCCCTTGCCCACCAATGTCCTGGTTCTTCTATATTAGTGAAGTATTGAACGTATGAATTTACTTTTTAAAGGTACTTGAACCTTTTGTACTATTGGCAGCAGCAAATCGGGCAATTTTTCAGGCTTCCCACAATAGATTGATGACACGTGAGTCCACAAGTCCACTCATCTTTTTCTATCTTATATGACATTTTTAGGGTCACTTACTGCGGAACTTATTTATTCCCTTTCTCCGAACCGCAATATTACAGAATCATTAGCAACATTTGGAATCAGTGAAACAAGTCGTTCTTTACTTGTTGCAATCTTTGATGATGTCAAAGGAAAGAAATTAATCGAGGTCGCGAAATATATAAGGGGCAACCCTGTGACATTGGACAGGCTGGTCGAGGTTGCCGATGAAAGATTGATTAGACGGGTTCGCTTGTTCGTTATTGGAAGAAAAAGAATTTCGATAACGATTATTGGCTATAGCAATTCAAAGACTTCACAACTCAACACTTTAGATATTTATTATTTAAACGCTTTTGAAACGCTTTAAGGTAAGACAAATCCACATGTGCATGGCAGCGACCGTTTTAGGAGTTGGCAATGGGGGGAGCTACCGCCTACCGCTACTGTAAAATTTTTTTAGTTTGCCGAGAGATGGTTGTACAGCTATCTTCGCCTTAAAATGCATTTTTAGGCCAAAAGGGAATTCTTCGTATTCCGACATTTGCGCTCCAGACATATGCCACAGTCAAAACGACATTTGCGCTCCTGAAATTTACGCTTCACCGAAAAGTTGCCCAATTTTTTTTTTTTTTGTTTCTTCCCAAGCAAAATATTTTGTAAAAACAACACAAAAAATGAGAGAATCCACACCGATGAAGTTCGCTATCAAGATTTTTTGACAAAAAATATTTTGCTTGGGAAGAAACAAAATCAACATTTTCTGATGAGTAAAAAGTAAAAATCAAGCATTGTTTCGGTGGAGCGCATTCAGGAGCGCAAATGTCGTTTTGACTGTGAAGCGCATAAGTCTGTAGCGCAAATGTCACCTAACCGAATTCTTGACTACATGGTGCGTCAAAAGTACTGGTATAAATCAGACTCGGAGGATTGTACCAAATTTTGAAAATTATTAATCTTGATTTTAAAAATTGAAAATTTATCAAAAAAGTCGGTCGTTTTCCCAAAGTTACGATCAATTTTCGCGAAATTTTCGGTCGTTTTTCCTCAAAATTACACTAATTTTTCTCAAAATTTTCGGTCGTTTTTCTCAAAATTACGATCAATTTTAATCGAAATTTTCAGTTGTTCTCAAAATTACGAGCCATAGGCGGTTTAGGAGGGAGACGGAGAGAGCTGCAGCCCACCATGGACCGGGAAAAAATTTGTGGGCCTAATAAGGAAAATTTAGAAAATTTTGCTTTTTTTAACTAAAAACCTCTAAAAGTTGAAAAAAATTGAACAAAAATACTATTTTTGGCCTAAAAATGAATTTTTTAAGCGTAAATAATAGCGGTACAGCCCGCACTGGAGCCAGGGACGGATTTAGCGGAGGGGGCGAGGTACGCGGAGTACGTACTCCGCCCCTCCAAAAAAATCGAAAAAAATAAAACTATTTGGCGCCGCCTTTAGTTTTTTTTAAAAATATTTTTCCGCCAAATTGGCGGTTGGGTGAGAAAAAGGGAAAAAATTAGAAAAATTTTTCGTTTAAGACGATTTTTTTAAACGATCAATTTCTTGCCAGAAATGTACTATCTAAAATACTACAAATTTTCGACTGCGACGCTTATCGGCACTGCCGGCACCCCCAAAACTTAATAAAGTTCAATTTCCCTAACCAAAAGGGCAAAATTGACTTTCCCTTGGCCTGAAAATACATTTTTGACTGAGAAATGCCTTTTTTACCTAATAAATGTCCGTTATCATGGGTATCATTCCACCCCCAGACCAAAATCCTAGATCGTTCCCTGATTACGACTATTTTAGTAAAATTTTCAACCGTTTTCCTCAAAATTGCGATCAATTTTCCAATTTTTCGTACTTTTTGCTAAAAAAATATCGAATTTCCTTATGGATTTCGACTTAATTTCCTCAAAATATTCCCCTGCGGCGCGGGAAAATCGGATCCATTTTGTGAAAAAAATAATATAGATTTTATGCCAAAAGCGATTTTTGCCTCAAAAAATGCAATTTATAAGGCAAAAATAGTAATTTTCATCATTTTTTTCTGATCGTAATTTTGGGATCCGGCCCACCCGTCCACTCTCATACATTTCTAGTAGGGGAGGGGGTCAATCAACGGCCGTACTTACGTTTCCCTTGCTGATCTCATCCCGATACGATACGTTTGATATAATATAAAAATAATATAGAAAATAATATTATAATGATATATTATTTTTCTTGCCGATTCCATCCCGTACGAAAGATAGAAGATACGATAGAAGATAAGCAGGGGAAGGATCGTCAGGGGGAGGGTAAAAAATGTATGCCATCCCTCTTAATCGTCGGAAAAAAATGATCAATCCACCCTACCTTTTTTTCCTGTGAATTAAACCCAAAACCGTCCACTTAAAGGGAAGGTATTTCACGGTCGACGGAGTTGAAAATCGGGACTGGCAAGGTTGTAGATCAGGTATGGTTTCCTATTAAAACTGCAAAAAAAAATCCGAAATCGACCCCTCCGGCGAGATATGGCCAAATTAAGCAAATTGGGCAGTTTTTGCCAAATAACTTCTTATTGGAGAGTCGGAAAAATATTTTTGGTGTCATGTGTCATTTTGTAGGGAATTTTATGGGCTACAATTTTGGTAAGCGAAGTTATTTTTCAAAATTTTTTATTGATTTTTCTGAATTTCCGAATTTTGGCCAAATTTGACGGGGCCAAAATTCTATGAAATAAGCATCGAATCAATTGGCCATAATTATGAAACTTGTTAGAATTCGATCTAGTATTTTGAATTTTTTCAGATTTTTCTGAAGCACTTGATTTTTGCTGTGTTTTCCAGGCTAGACCTATCGTAGGGCAAAGTCAATGGTAACAAAAAAAACCGTACCTGATCTACAACTTTGCCAAAGTCCCGATTTTCAACTCTGTCGACCGTTGAAAACCTTCCCTAGTTAGCCATCTGGACCCACATGTGGGTCAGCACAACATCCAAAACGATGATATAAACAATAAACAACTATATACATGTTGATTCATTGATCATTGTCCATGGAAAGAATGTTGAAGTTGACCCACATGCGGGTCCAGATTGCTAACAAGTGGTACGTGGCTTGGGTTCAATTCCTCTTACCTTCATTTGATTTATAGCAGAATTTTTAACGCGCCCTGTATTTTTCGATTTTTGGAGTTATATGGATGCCGCTTGGAGAAATTTTTGGCGATTTTTAATATTTTTACTAACAAGTGCCCCATCAAACTTAATTTTTGGCATACATTCACAAGAGATTCAAAGGGAGAGTGCGCTACGTTTCCTCCCCACCGTTTCCTCCCCGCCAGCAAAAATGACAAAAATGATCTAAAAATTAAAAAATATGCCAATATTCTTGCTAGGAGTTTAAAACTTATATGTGATTTAAATCAATCATTAACTCATTATTTAGTCATTTACCTGTTTAGTCTTTGAATTGTATTGTCTAATATTTGCATTGTCAGGTCTACTATAAATAATTTAATTTTTTGCCATCATTATGCCACTCTATTCATTTTATGCAATTCAGATTTACCAATTGCCGGAACACTCCGAGCTTAACTGCGGGTCGCTTTCGGATATGATCGTCAGCCGCATTGTTTCTAAGGATCTTTTTGGATAAATATTGTTGGAAAACATCAAACCCTTTGCTGCATTTGTTAAACGTTTTTTAGGATTAAAGATGAACCTAGATCAGGGGCATAGAATTGAGGGATATGTAAAGATACAAAAATAATAAAGAGCGTTTACTATTAGTCTCAGATAAGGGCTCATTCTTATAGAATTCAATCTTTGTTTTCTTGCAAATCTTGAATTTTGCATTAGTTTCGCTTTGTATTTTGTATACCTCTCTTTTCGGCTTTATACTGTTACTCCATTATAAATGCATTTACACTTCTATTTTATAACCAATAACATTGACAGATTGACTCCGATATGTTCTTTTATTCCGTCTTTTTTATTTTCTGCATTTGATGCTTTAGTAAAAATATTGTAAATGAAAGTCACACATTCCCTGGAATACTGTCAATTTATACATATAAAACACTAATATTTCCTTCAGTTTGCTTTTAATCCGTGCTTGATTGTTTGTTTAGGATTGTGTTTTAAACTCCAAATCGGGATGCTTGGTAAAGTAGTTAATAAGCTCGCTTTTTCCGGCAGTCAACATTTACTTGTGCTCGGAAAGCGTTCAATGGCTAATAAGATTCCGTTTGCTAGCGCTCCACCTATGCGTCATCTGACTTTTTGGGTGAGTTTCTATCACGGTGTCAGGACCCATCGACCAATGACAGTTCGACCAAGGACAGTTCGATCAAGGACGGGTTCGAACAATGGACGATTCGACCAATGGATAATTCGACCAATGTATAATTCGACCAATGACGATTCGACCAATACACAAAAAAGACAATTCGACCAAAAATTATATAAAATTAATAAAAAATAATAATATGTTAATAAAAATTATTAATATACAAATAAGACAATAATTTAACATTATTGAAAGGCCTGTCACATTTTGTATTAATGAATGACCTTCGTCATAAGATGGTGAATGATGACTAGTGCTGCAATAGTTAGGCACGTAAAAATGGCAAAATAGTCGCCTAAAAAGGCACGAAAAATCGCAAAATAGGCACGAAAAATTGCAAAATTAGCACCAAAAAATTCATATTTGCAGTGTATTTACATAATTTTTATTCACAAAAAAATGAATTAATAGATAAAACGCATCAAAACAAATTATTTATGCACAGTACAAGCATGATTTTAAATTTTTTATGGTCTTCTCTGATCTTATGGATTTTATTTTTGAATTGCTTTTTGGATTTTATTTTCAGATTTTTCCGTGGTTTTTTTACCTTTTTCTTAAATAAACATTTTTTATTTTTTTTTGCCGTTTTCGGGAGTTTTGGTCGAATCATACATTGGTCGAATTATCCATTGGTCGAAGTGTCTGATTGGTCGAATTATCCGATTGGTCGAATCATCCATTGGTCGAAACGTCCATTGGTCGAATCGTCTTGGTCGAACTGTCTTTGGTCGAACTGTCCATTGGTCGATCAGTCCTAGACCCTTCTATCATCACATCTGAAGTACAGGGGGACAAATAATTTGGTTTAAAGGGATAAAAATTGGTCAATTTCTTTACCAGGTGATCTAAATAAAAAATTGCCCCGTCGCTATCGACATCATCGGAATTTCCAAAAGCTAATAATATCCCATTTCTAGAGCCAAAAATTAACTTATTTGGCCTAGGAATGCGTTTTTTGGCTGAAAGTGCCATTTTCGCAAAAATTTTCGCCGAGCCTGAAACCAGTGGTGCCTAAGGGAAAGACTCCTTAATTAATATAATGTTTTCTCTAAACATGTTTTTAGGGGTTCGGTATTATCCGAATCTGGCATCAAAATTGATCAACATCACGTTTGACGTGAGTTTCTCGTGAGGTCATATCACAAAAAAAAATCAAGTTGAAAAAAAGTAAATTTTGCGTATTATCTGTGGGTTTGTTTGATATTTGCGGTTTCAATTGTGCTTACAACGAAATCGTTTCTTTGCCAATATTAGGTTCCAGAAACAACTTGGAAGCCGTAAACAGGCCGGACGTTAGGCAGTGAACTTTTAGCGTTTTTGGGGCTAGGGAAGTGAAAATCCCCAGATATCAATTTTTACCCAAAATTTTCTTTTTATCTTTACATATAAGTTTTCTCAGACCAAATTTTCATGTGAGATGACCTCAAAATCGAAACTCATCTAATGTGAAATTATGACGTCAGATTGGGAGTCCCTAGCCCCAAAAACGCTAAACGTTTATTTAAAAAGTTCACTGCCTAGGTAAATGTCCGGGTGCCTTAAATAAGTTCACTGATTTCAGCATTACTTGGCTATTTCTATCTTTTGCGGCGTGTCGATAATTGCTTATCCCACTTATGTGGTCTTGAACTTGGACAACATCCGACCCCATCCGGAAGCGCAGTTTTCAGAGGAACTCAAACAACAATTGGAGGAACGTCGACGTCTCCGTATGCCTTTTTTTTTTGTCTTATGCAAAGTAATATGAGTTGCCTTCAGGTGCTGAAGGCAAGTTGAACGTTCTCCAGCAGAAATTGGATGGTTGAGCGAATGAATACCTAGTTGATTAGTTGTGCGCCAAACATCATTTAGATGAAAATGTGCGTAAGGATATGTGTATTTTTTATGTTGCATAAAAGTGAAGCTGACAAATCATCAAATTTTTAGCTTAAATTCATTTTCATTTTGCTTTTGTGTGTGACAGGATATTATTGCTTGTTTCTTCATTGTGTCATTGCTTAAACCCTATAAGATGTTTAGATGGATTAATCGAAACATTTTTGCTATGAAATGAAAAATGAGACACGTTTTAATATCAAATCAAAATCATTTTATGTTAAGCCAAAAAATGCTGTGACATATTTACTAAAAATGGGTGTATCAGTTTTCGCCCACCCCAATTTTCGCAAAATTGAGAAATATTAACATTTTTGGGCGAAAATACTCCAAAGTTTTTGGCGAAATTTTTGGCCAAAAATGGTGTTTTCACTTTTGGGCGAAAATTGAGATTTTTCCTATTGAGCAAAATTGAGTCGAGCGAAAAATTAGTATATTAAACCTATTTTAAATTGCTGATTTGTTATTTGGATTTCATCGTGTTTAATAGACAGTCGTATAGCAGTCGATTGCCAGTAGGCCTGTAGCCATAAAATTTAAGGGGAAATAATTTCGGGGAGGGTGAATCTGAAAATTTTTCGTTTTTATTACATTTTTACTGACAAATTTTTTAAAAATTTTTCCCCTGGCTACGGGAGAGCCAGAGTTGACTTTCCGTTTATCAAAATCAAATCTAACTTTTGTTTGAACAGATACAAAATAAAAATTACACAAGATTTTTATACATCTCCTATAACAGGAAACAAATATTCACTTAATGACAGACAATATGCAATGAAAAGAAATTGCTTACTACGAAATTTTTAATGCAAAAAACGATTTTCATGTAACACTGATGAAGACTGAAGATAAAAGGAGAGATACCAAGGAAAAAAACAACAGAGTGATTTCACAGTTATGGTCATTTCGGTTCAGGTCAAAAGTGTAGACCGAAAAATGGAAATCCCTCATCCCCCAAGATATAAGAAAAACATTTTAGCTGAGTCAAGAGGGGAGGGTAAAAATTTCAAAATTCATTGTAGGCACCCTTTAATAAAATCTCCGGAGTGACCACCATGTGACCGTGTTAAAGAAAAATTGAAATGAACTATTGGATATAACCACATAAAGCATCATAATGAACCCCATATTTATTTTTGACCATTTCAGTGATTGTCACTCCACTTCATATACCGTATTTCCTGTAAAATAACCCCCGTGGGTTATTCATTTCAACCTACCCTCTAGAGGGGAGGGGGTTATTTT
>JAEHOM010000653.1:0-10684 GCA_016433075.1 Hoplolaimus columbus | reverse complement strand
ATAATTCAAAATTATTTATTGTTTACCCCCTAGCATTCCGTTCTTTTTTCGCTTTGTTCATCTTAAACTTGGAAGGGTGAGCCTTGCTCGAAGAATTTATCAATATAATATTTTTAAGAGTGGTTGCCTAGCAACTAAATCAATAGGATTCAAGCGGCATGCTCATTTGGTGAAGAACCACACGACACACAAACCATACAAGTTGCCTTTATCATTCTGCTCCTGCTGAATTTGGTCATGTCGTTCCGCGAGCTTCGAGGTGAGTTTGCCCATAACTCATTTTCACCAATTTTCGATCTCTAAACGACTTTTCCCAATTTTTTTTGATGCGACCGAAATGCTGCGCGCACTGGGATATCCTCGACTGGTGTCCATCGACAACTTTCGCCTGCCAAACTTTCCATTAATGGCCGAAATTGTGGAATGGATTGTCCGAAAGTATGTAAAATGGTCTGAATCTGTGCAAAATTTGTTTTTAGATTCGACCCTAATGCTCGCTTGCCGCGCCAAATCAATACCGAGTCCGACCGTGTGTTGTTCATCAAAAGCGTCGTGCTGGCACTGCTCCAAAAGGCGCATGTCCGACTGAACCCGAAACATCTGTACCAGGTATGTATGACAGAGGTCATCTGCTGCTGGTCTGAACTTTGCCTGTAGTCCGATGGACATGCCGTTCGCGAAATGCTTCCGGTGCTCCGGATGCTTTATGAAAGTGTTCGTGAACGACAACACGGTCAGAAATCCACCGGTGGGAGCGACGAATCTGTTCAAATAAATGCACTTCGGTCCCAAGTCAATATCAAGGTGGTCGTATTAAATTGAAAAATAAAAACGCAATAAAAAAATCATAACAATCTTTGCAAATAGATAAAAATTACAGCGCCAAGAAGTACGACAAACTGTTCAACAGGCTGCTGAATTGCCAAAGAGTGGAGCCAACCTGTACGAACTGCTCAGGGATGAAGTGTTTGCGAAGGTTCCTTTCATATCACATAATTCTGCTAATAAGTGAGTTTCATGTCAAGATCACAAAAAAATGAAAAATCACAAAATGTCGCTTCCATTTTTGGATTCCAAAATTTTTCGGCTTCAGAACTAATAAGTGCGCATTTTGATATTGTCTAGTTTTGTTCGATTTTCTGTTCCATTTCCGGGAAACAAACTTTTATAAGCCGAGAGTCTTTTTGGAAACTGAAGAACGATCCCTTTCAAAGGAGGTACGGAACAAGGCCCTGGGACGATCATTGAACAGTGCACAGGTGGAGGCCGAGATCAGAGAACGCATTCAGACGACAGAAAATCGGATTGCCGACGTGAAGGAACGTCTGGGCAACATCGAGTCGGACGAGCAGGACCTGGCAAGGAAGATAGAACGCCGAAAGCGCGAGATGGACCAGTTGCAGAAGAGATTGGCCAAACTCCAAGTCGGTTCATTTTGATGACCACTGATCAATTATTATGTGCCTAGAGCCATTATATTGCTTCGTTGACGGTTTTAATTTATTTTGGTACGGTTTTGGTCGAGAACTGGTTCCGTAAGCGAGAGAAGTAATTATCAAGAAAAAATCTAACTATCAAAAGTAGAAGTAGCGCCGAAAATGTGAAATGCCATTAATTTGACAAAAATTTTCCCTATTAGGCATTTCGTCCACCATACATGGACGAGTATGAACGCTATGAGGCCGAATTGCGGGAACGCTACGCCGTGGTAATTATTACTTTTGTTCGATTTATGAGCGTATTTCATTGCTTTTCACCACAGTATGTCAAGCTGTTCCGCAATCTTCACTTTCTCCAACACCAATTGGCCCTGTCCGAGAATGCGGAACGTGAGCGCGCAATGGACGCGGAACGCTCCATGCGCTTGGCCGTGGAGCGCATGCGCATGGAGAGCGAACAAGCGGCACCCGTGTATGTAATTTTTGCGTTTCCTTTACAACAGTAGAAATCTGATCACTTATCATTTAAATCTGATCATTTATTGATCCGATCACCTAATCGAAATCAAAGATTTTTCTTTTGATTTTTTTTGAATCAAAGATTTTTCTTTTGCACTTTCTATACCTGCGATCTTTTTCCTTTCCAAGAATTGCTGGCATTCCTTTGGCACTCGGCGATGGGTTAGCGGACGCATTGGAACAGAATGAGGATGCGGATGGACCTGAAGCAGGTGGAGGACGACTCCGACGAGGTTAGTTTAGAGTTAATTAGAGCGGGGAATTTCGACCGTTCGGCATTTACATATCACCTATTCATCAGCAGAAGTCCGCGTTTTCGGCAACATGACCGGGATGGGGTTGTCGGATGATGATGCGGATGAGGACGAAAATTTGGATGGTGATGAAGACGAAGAGTATGGGCACGGGATAATCGAAGTCGAGGACGACGAGGAGGAGGAGGACCAGCAGGATGAGCAGCACATGGCGCGCAGAACTGACCGCATCAACGGCGCTGCTGGGACTAATTCCCTGCTTATGAGGGGAGGCGTCAGTTCGAGTGATGGGAAGGTAATCAATTATTGGCAATAGTACTACTATGGAATCTGGATCCCACTTAAAAAATTAGCATTGCCAATTTTTCTATCGAATGTTTAAAAGATCGGTCGATATGTCTATTCTCTGCGTGATCGAGTCAGTTTGAGTTGATCAGTTTTTTAAAATTAATGTTTTTATAATGTTTCATGCATTATATCTATATCTTCAATAACACATAGTTGTTGATAAAGAAGGAGCTTGCATTGGGCGGCGAAGAGACTGATGAAGCGGAAGAGGATGAAGAACGTGAGCTATTAGGAGAGGTAAACCATGATGGTGAAGAAGATGAAGAAGACAACTCCGGCGACAATTTTTAAAATTGATAATCCTTATATATGATGATGATGAGAACTCATGATGCATATTCGTCTAACCTGTTCCTAACAATAAACCACCAATTCCCACTTCGCTTTCATTTCGGACTCTATGTGTCTTTTTTCTCTTTCGTTGCCACATAAGAACCAAAGATACAGCCGGACGGTCGAAATAATCCGGAAATCTGAATCCCGAGGCTCAAAAAATTCCGGAAACCGGAATTCCGGGCCTAAAAACCCCGGGAAAGGGATAATTTTTTTAAATTTTTATGGTCGAAAAAACGTTTCTTTTTTGGTATTTTGATTTAAAAATTGAACTGTTTTGGGTTTCTGCTGGCGGTTAAGTTTTAGCCCAGCTGGCTAATTTCTTGATTTATTTATGATAAGGGTGTTCGGTGGGTCAATAGGCGCTACCGAGGAAATTTTTTGGAATTTATGACAATTTTTGTTAAAGAAATTGATCAAATTTCGCGCAATCCTGCAGAAGTCGGGTCCCTTTGTAAAATTTTTTGTTTCGCTCCGAAACTAGGCAATTTTCAATGGTGCTGAAAATGAAAATGGAACTAGTTATAAAATTTCCAGGCCAAGAGGCCTGTTTTTAAAATTTTTCAAAAAATTTTACATTTATACTCGGTTATTTCATAATCAAGCCATTAGCTCTTTCACGCATATGCGTACCAAAAACAAACAAACAACTTTCCTTTTACTTCATCAGTCTGACCAACCAAATTCATTTTCTTCCAACAAACATTCTTTCTAAACAATTGCAACAAATGCCATCAGCATTAGCAGGTGTGCGCTGAACGACAATCAAATAAACTTGAAATTACGAAACCAATAAGAACTTATTATTAGGAATTTTACGAAAATCTGCTCAGGTCATAGAATGTACGAGTTCACAAATGTATTCTCATTTTAGAAATCGGATTCCTCAGACCTTAAAATGTCATAAATGCAATTCTCGTGTTTAAAAAATTTTGTGCAAATTTTTTTTGAAAACCAGACCCCTAGGCCAGAAAAATTTCATAAAACTAGTGTCATTTTCGTCTTCATTACCAGTGAAAATCCTAAAGTCGAGTTTTTATTATTATTTTTTCCCACCAAAGTTTGGGAATTCACTATCACACTATGGTAGTAACACTTCACTTTGATACGCCTCTCAAATCTCGGCAGTAGCGCGTACGTAGACAAGGCTACCCCAGAACCACCAACAGGCAAACCCGGTGCTGTGTTCTTCTCAATTTTGACCGAAAAATGCAATTTTTCGAATTTTTCAAAAAAAATGTTGATGAGATTTGGAAAGTGCATCAAGGTGGTTTAGCCTTTAATATAATTCTGCAAGATACCAAAAATTTTTACATCATTACTACCTACCGTTGATCATACCTTCAATACGTTCAATTGCAAGTTGGGACTGTTATCACAATAGCATTGGTATATGCCAAGTTTGGTTCTTTCTGCAGTTTCCTTCCTCTTCAAGTCAAATTCTCTAATTTGGTTTCCTTGATTGGCTTAAAAACGATTTTTTATTAACATTTCATTTCAATGAGAAAAGTCCTTACTTTAGTATGCTCCCTTTTATTATTATACATGACATGTTCATGTTGTGTGTTTTTGTTCATGTTTTTTCGCAGTCTCGAATTCCAAACCCAAAATCGAAAAATCAATATGTAACACAATAATGAAGTGCAGCACTTTGGGAAGGCATAAAGGCAGCGGGAATGAGCACCGAACCTAATAAACTCGAAGAAAAATGAGCAAAGAGCGACATGTGCATGCAATGCAATGCATGCTGCATTTGTATGTGGTTGTGGTGCTTTGAAAATTGGAAAGGATGCGAATTGGGCTATTTTGTCATTTGTTTATGGCATTCAGCGCAGCAGAGTTTTACTCTTTTTCTTTTCTCCAGGAACTCTTTCTCTGCTCTTTTCCTTATAACATCTCATTCCTCCTATTTACTGCATGGGTTAAAGTTGGACCAATGCCAATGCAGTAAACTTTGGTGGCATGAGATGGTATAAGGAAAACAGCAGAGAGAGAGTTTTTGAGAAAAGAAAAAGAGTAAAACTCTGCTGTGCTGAATGCCACAAATTAATGACAAAAAACTCAACTTTCGGAAATTAAAATAAATTTAAATTATCTACCAATAATCAATAAATATTTCACTGTCAGTAGCTCAGTAAGTAGTCGTAGTCAGAGTCAGTACTCACACGTTGGCCCCCGCCCCCGCCATCCAATTTATTTCTCGAATCATTTATCGAATATTCTCATCCCTATTCAACATTTTGCTTTTATTTATTACTCCAAAATTGTTCTTTATGGTTCCTTCCTATACATTACATATAAGCCAAACCACGAATGGACGTATGCTCTTCGGCGGGTGTCAAATCTTTATTTATACTTAGAGAGTATATTCTGCATTGCTGTGGTGCTTGCTGGTGTGTCAATTCTGGCTGACAGCCGCACTATTTTCATTTTCTCATTGATTGGTCTTTGTCTTTGCACTTTTCCTCTCCCCCGCTTTCTCACTCTGTCTGCCACTTACATTTACATCATACATATGCACAGTATTAGCAGCTCCTCCACCCTTTCTATCGATTTTTGCGCTGCTCAAATGCTCATCCTCCACCTCCTCCGCATTTCCCGCCGATGGAATGACAGACTGCTAAAACAGAGTTTATTTAGGTATTTAGCCAAAAATGTGGTGATGGCCACCTCCTCTTCCTCCTCCACCTCCTTTCCGTCACTGCAATCACTGGCAACGGCAGGCGGCTGTTATCAACCACAAAATGTGCCAACGTACAACCCCAACGGCGCCAGCAGCAACAGCAGCAGTTTTCCACCGTCTCAGGCAACAAGTCCAGGTCCGCTTGGCTTTGTGCAATTCCCTGCTGGAACTTCCCCGTACACGATGAGGCATGTTATAAGTTGCTTTAAAAATGAATTTATTTCGTAATTTTAAGCATTTTCCATCATACAACTCAACTGGAAGCGGAGAGAGTGCATTATTTGAAGCAGGCAATGCATCTTGAACAGGTTCAAATGTTTATAAAGTCAACAAACATTTTTGTCAAAAAAAAACAACTAAAAAATGAACATAAATAGTATTTGATTGCCGAATTTTTAAATGAAGTGTTTCCCAAATAAATTCAGGACAGAGGGCGACTTCTTGATAAAATTGCCATGCTGGAAGAAGAGAACAGGAAGTTGAAGGAGGTTGTTGCTTTTGATTTCATAGAATAAATATTCGAATCCATTTTTTCCACCCTGCAAACTTAAAAATTCCCCAAACAAAAAATCCGTGTTTTGGCGAAAAAGTAAATGGCATGAGCCTATGGAATAATGCTGAAGATACAAGCGATTAATCCTTTTTCAGTTCATTGATATAGGCAAATTAAGTACGTAATTCCTAATCCCGGTCTGAATTAGATTATTGACCGGAATTTTTGATCAGGATTGGATCATAACTTTTTAGAAGACTAAACAGAGTGCAAAAGTTGCTTTACTCATTAAGCTCGTTTTTTCCTCGAACAAATAAAATACCCCGTCCTGTTCAATCCCGATTTTTTCTTTAACTATCTGGCATAAAGACCATACGATCGGGATTGAGGTTTTAATTCAAAAGACTCAAATTTTTTGGTCCCATTTTTCTATTATGTATGCCTCAACCTGACGAGAGATTCACTCTTACTAGTAATCGATCATAGCTTTCTGCAATCTCAATCTCAACAAACAATCCTGGTGGTCAAATAGCCATTTAGTACTTTACCTTTATACGCGTTTCACTGAATTTTTTTCTTGGATATAAGGAGGAAATAAACTGTAGGAAAATGGTTAAAAAATGACTAGTCTTTTGCGCGAAAAACTGCAACGTTTTTTTGCTCAGCTCTCCCTATGAACAGAAAAATTGAAATTCAATACGCCCTTTTCCTTAATGAGGTAAATCCTGGTATCCTGGAACCCCAACTACTGATGTGAGGTGCACTCCCTATATACAAAATATCGCTAATTTTGTATTTTCAACTTTCATATGGAATTTGGTTGTTTGAGACATTGTATTAAATGGTTTTAAAGCTAAAAGAAAATAACGAAATGTGTATTTTTCCAGTTTTTACCGTACAAATTTTGATATTTGCAAAACAAATTCTGATATTATTTAAAGACAACAACTCACTTTAGGTGCTCCGACTTCAGCTTAATGGCATTACTGTGAATAACAGCAACAATAACGGCTTCGCTGCTCTCATCTCTGGCCAACAATGCAATATTGCCCAAGTAAGATTCTTGTCAACAATTACTTTGAAAAATGGTATTCGAGCAAGTCCAGCCCGACAGTAACTGAACATTGGTAGTTAGAGCTAAAATTCGATTTTAAATAAAATTGATAAGTGTTATCGCTTAAAAATGGCTTTGTCTTCTGTCTTTAAATGATTTGAAATTTTTTCTCTTAAAAATGACTTTTTTTTATATCTGAGTTTTAGACCTGAATTCACGTTACGGGTCCCTAAAAAAACACAGCATAAAGGACACACTCTTAAGCACAATTATTTAAATTTCATTGATCTCAGAAATTCATTAACTTGTAATTTGAAAATCTAAAATTTAATGACTAAATTCATGATTGAATAGATCACCACAGTTTCAAGTTCACTTTGATCTTTGATAAAGAAAAATTGATGAAAGTTAAATAGAATTCTATACCTATTAAAATTCAAAAAATTGTAAGTTGCCGGAAGTGACAGCTGACAAGCGGAGGAAGCGAAAGTCAAGCAATAATGTCAACAGCAGCAGGTCAAGACAAGAAGAACAAGCCACCAGCAGCTGCAGAGGAAGTGCGGCCGAGGGACAGAAGCGCAAAAGCAGAAGCAAAAAGGCGGACAATTCGACGAAGGAAAAGGTTGCGATTTCTTCTCAAATTAATTTTTTGCAAAAATGTTGGAATTTATTCGAATTTAGCAAGTTATTGATGTTAGCGGAGCCATTGAGCAGCAGTATTCAAATCAAACCATGCTGGCGAGGAATGAATTTGGTAAGAACAGCAATGCTCTGCAAATCTTCATGAAAAGTAAATCCATTCAAAAATACCTTTTGGACTTTGAAAATTGAATCCTGAACCTCGTTCATTTAATCTAACCGTTTTGAATTAGATCTTTTATTTTTAGTTTTAAAGATCCGATTTTTGGAGATTCGGATCGGTAGCTTCTCAAGAAATGCCGCGGTTTAATGCTCTTTTAGGACAATTTGTCGTTCGACCAATTAGTCAACGGCTGCCAATTGGCATTTCGACAGCGCATAATTTGGCTGACAATGAGACAGCGATGGTTGATCAGAGAATTGTTGATCAAAACGCAGCAATTGCGCCAGCAAATGGGGCCATTCCGTCGGAGCACAACATGCCGTCTGCAACCGCAACCGCTTCTAAGCTCCAACTCAATCAAAAACTCGTGCAACGCTTAGCAGCACGGACACAGGAGTCCCATTCCATCTTGACGACAACCGAACATGTCCCACCATTGTCAACAACAACAACTCAACAAGCCCATTCTTCAATGGTTCAATCAAATTCACTGATGGATGCTGCCGCATCGGAGTCGCCACAGCGGCCGACATTGCCTCATCAGGCAAAAAATGTTTACTTTTTTTTGCATGAATCCGAATCGGTTCAGAGTGCTGCTGCATTTGAAGCACCGCTACTGTGTGTTCGAAATACTGGCGGTTTGATCGCCATTCCGATCGGGATGACTCCGACATTTTCGAACAGTCCTCGCCCCGAAGCAATGTCGACTTCAGCGACATCTGTCACGCCCACGGCTGCCCATGGTGCTACACCCCGCCGAAGTGGTTCAACGGATGACGATGACCTGTTGATCCTTGAGCCGCCGCCATCTCCACTGCCACCACCACTGACTCCGCCCACTCCAATGAATGTTGTGAACATTGGTCTGCTGGATGCGCAGCAAAGCCGCGTTTGTGAAGAAGGTCAACCTGAGTCATAATTCTCATAATTCTGATTCATATTTCACCAGCAGATAGTGTCAGGCCCGTAAGGGGGGAGGAAAGGGGGGACTCCCCCGAACCTGGAAAAGTAAAAAATTTGGAAAAATTTAGAAGTAAAAATGCAATAAAAACAAAAAAAAATTTCGAATTCCCCATCGAAAACGGGAAATTTTTCGGTCCCCCCCCTCCGAAAATTTTTCTGGTTACGGGCCTGGATAGTGTTATCAGGTTATCACTTTATTTTCCTGTTCTATTTAAGCAGATCCCGGTGGGTGTCGATCTCAAGACGATGAAGATGACGTGCAATTTGTGGACGACGTTTGTCGCAACAAGTGGCTGCCCAGCATGGGCCCTGTGCTGAAGAAGGAGCTGCCGATAGAGATGCACTGTGTTAGTGGTGACACAGATGCATCAGGGCCAAGGTCCGCTCCCACTGCCGATGCTGTCATGACCCTGGTAGGAGCACTGGTTATATGTAAATTAAATCATGTTAAGGGTTGCTACTTGCAAAGTGATCAATTTTAAAGATTTTAAATTTAAAGAACTGGGTTTTTTAAAGAAACTGGGTACGCATGTAAGTAAAAAATTGTATATTCATTGACTATTTTAGGATCAGGATCAATACAACTAAACCTGTGTTAACAGATTTTATGCTGTAAAATTGGTTTTCAGTTAGAAAGAACTTTAGGGGACAAAATTTTGGGCTGAAATTTTTTTTGAAGAGATAGATCCCTTGGCGAATAGATCAAACAAAAATAGCCTGGCCATTGAATTAAGGAGCCCTGACCTACACTGTATGCAAATTATCATTAAATGAAAAAAGATTCATCTGTGAGTGGAGTGCTATTACTTAACAATAATAATTGCAAAAAACAGAGTGATGAGCAGCAGCAGCAGAGTGGTGTGAATGATGATGGACAACAACAGACCACAATGGACAGGTTGGTGAAGAACGAGACAACGCAATAGAAGAAATGAGAAGAATGTAAGAAAGCTG
Source organism: Hoplolaimus columbus (assembly GCA_016433075.1). Classification (NCBI taxonomy): domain Eukaryota; kingdom Metazoa; phylum Nematoda; class Chromadorea; order Rhabditida; family Hoplolaimidae; genus Hoplolaimus; species Hoplolaimus columbus. The sequence goes on along the minus strand of JAEHOM010000653.1, from coordinate 842 downwards.
CTGATGGCGATTTATTCATTTTTATTCCCAATTTCTTGAAAAATTTTCAAAATCTTCATTAACAAGGTCTGGCTTTATTGAATTGAATGTTCTCAATCAAAATAAAAAACCCAGCATCGGATAAAATCAGGCCTCAAAATATTTTTTGCTATTATCGCAACCCACTTACATGTGAGCACAATGACACTTAATGATAATATTGCACTTGCTTTGTCTCAAACTGCCTTTTGCATTTAAAACATTCCCAAGTGTATTTTGTCATAAATAAAATTTATTTTGCTTATTGTGTTTAATATTATTGGCCAATTTTTTTAAATTTGTGAAAATTGGAGTTTGGACCTTGGGTCGGTCGATCAGCGTGGAATTGTACAGAACTACCCTCTGCATATACCTATCTAGAATATCGCAACAGGACAAACAGCCATATACAGTGAGGGCTTTTCCCCAGATTTTGTTAGGATTTTTGTCAAGATCTTGCCACATGATCTTCTAATGTAATAAGCTAATAAGTGACTACAAATGTTGAAATCCCCGTCATTGTATTAAGGAAAATAGAACCATAATAATTGAATAATTGGCTGTGAAACAGCGACAGTGAAACCAGCTGCTTTGTAATAATATTGCTTAATAATATTAATTAATAAGGACGACACCCAACTCGTTCCTGGCCAACTCGTTTCACTCCGACTCGTTCCAAAGCATGTATTATTTCGTCAATTTAGAGAAAGAAAGAAAGAAAGACGAAATAGTATATGCTTTGGAACGAGTCGGGGTGGAACGAGTTGGCCAGGAACGAGTTGGGTGTCGTCCTTATTAATTAATATTATTAAGCAATATTATTA
>JAEHOM010000652.1:0-10688 GCA_016433075.1 Hoplolaimus columbus | reverse complement strand
TTGTCCAATGAGCGGTTAGCTAATGTACATGAAACTTTCCTCCCACTCTCAACAACTCCAATGCGTTATGAATAAAAAATTAGGCTACTGTAGTTACAAAAGCAAAAAATTGAAAAATCCTTCTGTCCATTAGTACAAGTTTAAATGCTCTTTCATATGCTACCAAAATTATAATCTTTTGTCCAATGAGGGGGAAGCTAAATTACATGAAACTTTCCTTCCACTTTTCAAAAATATGATCATTTGCTGATAATAATTAGTTGAAGAGTAATCATAACAATGAGAAACAGATTTTTTTTTTATCAAGAATTGACATTTGAGAGCTTATTTTACATTTTTTACATATTTTATGACTTTTGACTACTATAAATATATGTTTAGAAGGAAGATTGTGGTTACTTTATTATTTTCCCTGAGGGCATAACAAGTTAGGAACCCCTGTTAGGAAAAACCTTCAATCGGTTAGGAAAAAAGTCCCACTCGCACAATATCTTCAATAATAGTGACCAAAATGACGGTTCACAATATCGTTGCACAATATTATTGCTTGCTTGAGGGAGAGTCTGAAATTGGAATTTCATGGCTTTTTCGTTGTTTTTTAGGGAACAATTGGTAAAACCACGGATTTTTTGGAAAGCCATCCTGCACAAATGCGTTGCTAATTCTTATGAAATCTTATATCTTCAGATTTTATATATTGACTCTCTTATCAGAGGCCTTTATTCTCTTAAGTGCTATTCATGGGAGTGGGAGAACTTGGGTGCGCATGGATCGACTTTCAGGGATTCCCTCAAAAACATTTTTAGCATGATTTTACCATTTTATATATTATATATTAGAGGTAGGAGTGTGTGCGTCGCTTGCGACGCTTGGCCTCTAGTTATCATAAATTGTAGTGCTTACTATCTGTGGGACCGCTATCTATGTGACCGATGTCTGTTGCACCTCAGCGCTAACACTGGCAAAAAGACGTCAATGAAGTAAAGCGGTGCGTCTGGTTTCCTTCCCTGCGGTTCGAAAGTTTTCCAAATGTCTTTTCCGAATGAAAGAAATGTGTTTATGGGTTTTCGTGTGCGGATAAACCGAATCTGATGTCAGAAATCTACCCAGAAACGTTTACGTTTTTATCATTATGTAGTTAAAATATAAAAATTGTTTTTTAGACATTTCTGTTAGACATCCAGTTTTTTATCCATGTTGATTTCATGAAAAATATTAAAAAAAAAAAACTAATTGTATCCATCAGATCAGAAAAGTGAGTGCGTTCTTTTCATTTCCCCCATATGTCCTTCAACAGAATAAAGTAGCGTTCTGTTGTTTGCTGCTTGGCCAACAGCTGTTGTTGTGCGATAACAGCAACTTCCACAGTCTTTGTTGGTGCCACACTTTTTGATGAAATCAAACACTTCAGAATTTTAAGGAACTTGGCCCGAAGAACGGAATGGAAACTTAAATTAACATCACAATTAGAATTCATGAACATTTTGAAAATAGTTCATGAAATGATGTATCAAAACGAATGTCTGAGGTATTTGAAGATTGGTAATAAAAAATACTGATTAATATGATATACACTTATACAGTTGTTTCGATAAACCATTTATTTTATTTTGATCTACTCTTATTATATAAGAAAAGTGGGAATTTATCTTTTGTTTATTTTAAGCATTAAAATATTTACAAAATGCTCGTTAGTTCAATTGACAAGTTGAGCACAGCGACGAGCAAATAGACAGTTTGGGACTGAAATGGAAAAAGTTTAAACATAAATAAAAAATTTTATTTGCAACGATTACGATAATCTCTTCCGGGAAGTCGTCAGCTGTGAATATGAAATATTGGAAAGCCTGCGAGAGCGCGGTCACCATTTGGATCAAAAAATAAAAGCACAGTGTCGGCCTAAGTTGCCGCGTTGTGCGCACATTCTCCAGATACTAATTAAAAATATTTTATTAATAATTAACTTTTTTTTTTGATTTTTTATTTATTTTATTTATTTTTTTCAATTTTCTTATCAGTTATCACCTGGTATCTTTTTGTCAGCTGATAATTTGTGGCTGAGGCGATTTTCTCATTTGGAATGCGAACAAATGCCATCTCGGCATTGTATTCGGCTTTGTTGTAGGACCAAAGGAAGACGAACAGCTGTTATTGGCAAAATTTAATTTTAAAATTTGTTTTTTTTTTAAATTTTTTTGCCCAAATTTCCGCAAAGCTGACGATTGCGCCAGCAATTGAGGCGATCAGAGAGAAAGGTGTGCTGCCAAAATGGCTTTCAGTCTCTTCAACAGCCTCTATCAGCTCTTCCTCTCGCCTGGTCAGCACGCTAGCAACGCTTATTGCAATCTGAAGAAATTAAATTTCAAATATATTTAAAAAAAATGCCGAGAAATATATTTGAGTGAGTAAAACATAAATTTTTTATGAAATAACGAACCAACAAAAAAAAATGAAATTAAAGCTTTAATTTTTTATTTAAACATTTACGCATACAATTGCTAGGAACCAGCAACAGCTGAACAATTTGCGTGTTCGGCGTTCATACTGACTTGCCCACACAGTTGCCATCAGACGCTCCAAAATGATGACATGTCCAAGAAACATCCGGAAAAATATTGGACAATTCAGCAAAAATTGAAGTGGTACCAAAATTCTGAAAAATTCAATGCCACTGAAAATTTCAAAAAAAAAAAGTCGCTCACTCTGATGACCTGAATTCATTCTCGTTCCAGAATAAGTCGCCGGTCCGAAATTTAATGGGCGCGACGAAAAATAGGCGAACGAAGGAGGCAAGGCAAATGGTTGCGCATTGTGTGAGCAAAATGAAGCTCAGATTTGGATGGATCACCTTAACACCCAAATTTAGGCATTATTAATACATTTAAAATAAACCGCTTATTGAAAAATTTTCTTGGCACCCATTTTTACCATTGAAGGCCAAGGTAATCGGAGAAAGTGGCGAATTTATAAACTGTTTCTTTTTTTACATTATATTATGGTCCACACGGGTACGGAAATCTTAATTAAAAAACCGCTGGTTGTTAGGTATAATATACCCTGGTTTGTGCTATGATGCGAATGGCAATCATCGAGATTGGCACTGTTAGCAGATGGATGAACAGTTCCGGAACAATGAGTCCATAGCCGATCACTCGCTGAGTAGTGGTCAAGGCATCCAACTTGACGAACTCCTCTTCTGACAGTCCAAGAAAATTTATTTCAAATTCGGAAAGATTCATTTTGTTGCTCAAATGGATTTTGAAAGATTATAAAATATTTTATGAATTTTTATTAACTCTATTAGGTGCGAGGCAAACTCTTTTGACCATAAATTATGCGTCGGGCCATTTGTATCTCTGTCTTATAAGCTTGAGCTCTGAGCCCAACCCCATAGAATTTTGCCCTCAGTCAGTCGTCCATTTCTCATTGTAAACAAATTACGCCATAATTGGCATTTATATCCACCCGCCTTTGATGTTCTTGAGGCCTTGAGACCTTACTCCCAAGTTCCCAATCATATAAAAAAACTGCCGTTTCTTATTAAAAAAAACTTTTGTCTAAAGCACAAATTATGCCCTTTGATTGGCATATTATGTGCCTATAGCCTTCATTCTATCAAAATAAATGTAATAAAGGAAAAAGTGTTTAATTTATGGTTTGGTTTGGGTGGTTCATAAAGTTTGTGGCACAGTTGATACCCTGTTCATAGCAAATTTGATTAGGAAAAGTCTACAGAAAATTAAATTTATCGAGTAAAACACTGGTGTCATTGACACTCTGGGATAATGATCGGACGGGATTGGACGGAATATCGTAGCTATTGTAGCCATTGTAGCCACTCACATACAAACACCACTCGTCCATCAATTGTGAGGCATGAAACAAGAAAATGAAACATTGACAGAAATGCATTACCCAAAGAGCAAGGTTAGCACCTAAATGGTACCGTGTCTCGACAGAACATAGAGGGGAGATATATAGGTGGGTGGGCATCTTCTGCAGAGCAAAGGTTTCTGGTGAAATGTGAGAAAATTTTTCGGTGCCACAGATTTCCCACGTTATTTCTGCAAATACGCGAGAATAAAATTTTGTTTGATTAAAATATTTACAAAGGACCAACATTTGATTAAATTAAGCAAAACAAATTTTGGCAAGATGACCACACAATGTAACATATTATCCCTCCTCTTATCGGCGGCACTTTTTTGTTATATTTTCTCTTTTTCTTCATTTAAATGATTTTATTTTTATAAAAATTTACTTCCTTATAATTCCAACTATAATTCAACAATGAGATGACATTTTATGGGAATTTGTTCCAAATTTAGGTGCAAGAATGTAGCTTGTATGTTGCGACATAGAATTTGATTAATTGCCTATAGATTCCCCGGCATATTCTTTTGGTTCAATTTTTAATGTCTACAAAAATAGAACAAATCCAATAAAATTTAATTTGTAAATTAATTTTTAATAAGTAAAAAAATAAGCACTTGATTACACTTTAGAAAGTGGGAAAATTTTGGTGGCGAATGGGCGATGGTTGTGTCGCTCATCAAACATCAAGAATGGTCTCACACCTCCGCCTGTGTTTGTGTTGACTTTCACTAAAAATATAATTGGCGATCGCTATTTGTCTTCATGTGGCACGCGATGCAACATTGTTGAGGGAACGGCGACATTTTGGCGCGAAAACAATGCTTACATTTGCAGTCGGATGCATGCAAACATTGCCATAAAACATTGCTGTTCGTGCTGGATGGTTGGGGAAGTTGGAGAAGCGGAGAAACTAAAAACCATTGGGTGCATTCGGGGTACAATTTATATTTATATCATAGCAAACACTTCCTTTTTTTTGGGGGGGGGGGGCTTCCGGTACAAAGCAACTCAGGCTTCGGTTTTGAACTTATGTTTCCGCTCTGATATTATAGAGAAAAATGACATTCGCTTTTTTTTTTTGCTTCTCACTAGCGAAAATTTTATTAATGCCTCGAGAATTATTTTGATTTAATTTGTCGTCAAAAACAATGGTATACATTATCAAATTGGCACGCACAGGCCAAACAAATTTGATTTTAATGAAAATGTGAAGAAAACATGTTGTCAGGGTCAGGATGTGATTGGACAATCGATGGTGTTGCGTCAATTAATACACGTTTGACGCGTTGGAGCGTTGAAAAGTTGTCATGAATACTGCGCCATAAAATGTCAGAGCAATTGCGTGAGCTCAATTACGTGCTAATTCCCGGTTCATTAAAATAGAAACAGAATGAAGATAAAGTTAGCAACTAGTTTTTACCATGAATGATGTATTGAAACGATTGTTTGCATGAGATAAGCTATGTAAGTATGTCCGACTAATAGTTGTTTTGTTCCTTTTCCCAGTCATTATTTTTAACACTGTGGAGACCCTAATAAAAGCTTCAGACATTCGCTTCGATACATCATTTTTTGAAGCCACTTTATCAACTGAATGTTTTACTTGTAATGTAACTTCAAAAATCTGACAAAAATAGTCCATATTTATATTTGTATTGTTCCTTGTTCCTGGCTGACGAATGAAGGATGCATTGAGCAAATGTGTGAAAACAATAATGCATGGGGCAGATGGTGTCGGGTTGTGAGGCAAAAGAGAATAAAAACAATGGAAGAAAGAAACCGACGAATGAGCGAGCTTCTTGTCCTCCTTCCGAGCAGTCGGGCCATCTCGAGTTTGGATGGGCAACAACAGCCCACACATCGCCATGCGACACAAGGCCCTTCGTCCGTCCTTCCAAGCCATTTACAATCCTCACCTTTTTAAGACAATTTTGACCAAAAGTGCAAAAAAGGTCTTTGCAGAAAAAATGAAATTTCTGAAAATTATTTCTTGGTCAGTTTTATATCTTTTCTATTGGTTGTCTATATCCCTATCCACTCACCCAATCTCCCAGGCTTCTCTCTCTTTCTCCACAAGCCTTTCCCCTCTCATCTATTATCCGCGCCACAGCCTCTCCGATTCCCCCGGGGGACATCCTTCTCCACATAGGGCACACTGTCAATTGCCTCAGGGCATCATCCGTCCATCCCCACTTTTGGCGCTGCAAAAATCCGAAAAAGAACGGCAAAAGGCCTTCCTTATTCACTTCTTTTAGAGAGGCAAAAATGTGAGCTTCAACAAAATGCCTTGCAAATCATGCTGGCTTTGGACAAGGTACCTATATGGTCGGTTCTTCATTTTTAGTTTCCGATTAAGCCTTTGGTCCTTTGTTCGCGAAAATGACAAGAAGCTGTTCCACCACATCCTGTTGCCCATCGGCTGTGTGTTGTATATTCTGTTGGGCGCATGGATTTTCCAACTGTTGGAAGGGCAATATTGGAAGGGTAATAATATGCATTGCCAAATTAGTTTTCAACACATGTACATTATGGCATTTATGTAGTGAATGAAATTAGAATTTTTGACAAAAAAAACAAACAAAAACAGAGGCCAAGAAGGAACATCTGCAACTCATCGACGCAAACTCTGGACTGTATGCAGAGGCAGTTTGGGCCGAAATACAGGCCAATCCAGAACGCTACTTGAGTGGAGCCATAACAGAGAAGGAAGCGATCGCGGAAATTCGAGCAGCCACCGAAAAGGAGTTCAACAAGTACGTAGACACCGTTTACAACGCACATCGGGCCGTCCGACACGGCTTTGAAGAGGTCTGTCTGTTCTTCTTAGCTGTTTTCATAATTTTGGTTTTTTAAGAACCCTCCGGATTGGGATTTCAAAACCTCCATCTTCTTCACTGCCACAATGCTCACATCTATTGGCTACGGCTTTATTTGTCCGATCACATTCGAGGGATGCCTGTTTGGCGTTATCTACTGTCTGATCGGTCCAAACTCCAAACACTAATAAAACAGATTTTATCAAGATTTCAAGTTTTGGCGCTTTTTCCTTAAAAATATCATCATTTAATTTTAATCAACTTTTTTTCCAAAATTTCTGACTTGACACTTTCCAGGTATTCCATTGATACTGGTCAATGTGGCCAAGTGAGTTTGTCCAGTCAATATTCTAACTAATAAAATTCATGCTATCAGTGTTGCCAAGTTCTTCACCGACTTTATCTTCTTTCTGCACTTCAAAGTTTGGGAATTCTGGGGTCGAATTCGAAACGCTGGTCGGCCATCTCCAGACCTATCTTCGCCCGGTGTAAGCCTGTTCGGTGACAGCGAAGACGAACAGGCTGGTTTTCGTTGTAATACACATACAACCTTTTTATTTCTTGAATTTAAAGAGCATTCTTGACCGTGTGAAGTTGGTACGTTTTCCGCCTGTAGTCGTGTTTAGCATGGTGATCAGCTACGGCTTTTTTGCGGCTTATGTTGTGCAACTCTACTACGAAGTGCGTTGGACCTACCTAGAATCGCTCTATTTCATGTTCATTAGCATTTTGACCGTTGGTAATGATTAGTTCAAAAAGATGATTTTCGGAAAAAAAATCGGAGTTTAGGATTCGGTGATTATCGTCCACAGCCCGAGAACATGCTCGCTGTTCTTTTTTTAATTATGCTCGGAGTGATCTTTACAACAATGTGTAGGGAAGACATTTTTTGTTAAAATTATTTCCGGAAACAATTTTGTAAGGTATGGATGTGGTCGGTCGAATGTATCTGAAGGAGATCCATTACTTGGGAAGGAAACTGCAGTCCAACAATCCCTTCTACATGATACGAGAGGCAAAAGCCAAGTAAAAAATAAATAAAATTTGTTTGAAATAAATAACCCGTTCATTATAATTATTGCTAATAAATTCAGACGACGAAGAGCTGCAATGGCCAGCCTGTTAGCCCAGCTAGCCAAAGGGATGATTTTTGCGCATAAAAACTTCTCGGATCTTCAGCGAAAAATTTCCATCCGAAAATTCTCTTCTCGTCGACGACCCTCGCATATTTGTAAAAGTTTTTTTTTAATAAAAATAAAAAAATGTTTGACATGAAGTGCCCGATGGGACGTTCATGTTTGCGCGCATGCCGCCGGACCCTCCGCGCGAGTGTCAAGTGATCTCCACATCCGCGTACAGTGTGCGATTGGCTTGGGCACCCGCCTTTTCTTCATCCGACGTCAAAGTGACTTACAATGTGCGATACAGACAAAAGTGAGCTAAAAATCAACAATCCGAAAACTCCGAAACTTATTTCAAAAGATATGAGCAAACATCGGAGCACGAGGAGAAAGGGGCAGGCGCCAAGCAGCCGAAGACGCGTGAACTGAAGGGCATTCAGGTTTTGACCAAATAAATGAGAACAATTTGCCAAAATAAACACAAACGACGACATACGGTAGAGCAGCTTTACTTCTTCAGGGTTTCGCCGTGGAAATCATGAGTTTAGCCTCGTGTTCCTTGTACGAGTTCCGCATCACTGCAGTGTCCAAATATGGCGAGAGCAAACCAGTTGTGCTGGTGCAGTACACAGGTCGTGTTGTGTGGTGTTTGCTCACAACTCAACTTTGTTGCCTAAATTTTTGCTTTCCCAATCACTGCTCGTAATTACCGTAATAATTTGTTGGCATTTTGTTATTCGCACAATTTGAAATATTTGTGCCATAAACTCTTCACAGAGCCTCAGCTTAGCCCACAGCATCTGTTGGCGACCAAATTGAGTGGGAACACTGTGGAGCTGACCTGGGAACCGCCGTATAAGCGCACCAACGACGTGAAAGTAACATTTGATCGGAAGAATATATCCATAAGGATATTATGATTAAACATACACAAGCACTACATGGTCTACTGGACGGACAACCCGGATGCGCGGCTCTGTGAATGGCAGAAAATCACCGTGTATGGCCGCCGAATTGTGTTCTCGGACCTGAACCATGACTGGTTTTACCTGTATTGCGGTATTATTATCGTTTTATTATCAGATTTAAAATTCAAAATCATTTTATTAAAATTATTCATTTGAATAACAAATATATCCAGATACTTTCAGCGAATGCTTGCTTCAATAATGGCCAACGCTCGCCGCTCTCCAGGGCCATTTTTATCAAAACGGACAAGTTGGAGACAAGGCAAAACAAACGATGTGTGTGAACACATATGTTATCACTTCTCAATTCATAAGAAATACCTAATAGGGATTCTGATTAGGGAATCATCTAAGGAAGATTCTAAAATCATATTTAGAAAGTTCATAATTTGTTCTCAAAAATTAGTGTTTTTTGCATTTTGGTGATTTTGTTGCAGTTTAATTGGTTATGCATTTGGAGCAGTTCTTTTAAGCATATGAATATGCTTTCAATTGTTAAATATCTGAATATGCATATGTTTTTTGAACTATGCTTATTCATATTCCCCTACAATATTCGTGCCCGCACCACCTTTTCTTACCTTTTCACTTTCCACGAACTTTCCATTTTCAAATTACTTGAACTTGACCCATGGACAATAGATATAAAGTCGGAAATTATTAAAATTCTTCCATCTTTGGAGGAGGAATCTCAAATGCAAAGAATCCAGAATCCTCCTAAATAAACCCGTCCGTCCTTCTTCTTTCTTTTCATTCCCCTTCCCTCTCCACGAAGGTATTGCCCACTCGCGCACAGTCGAAGTGATGGAGACAATCGCGCAACGTGAAGAAGCCAGCGAGACAACGCCACTCATAAAGCGTGCTAAATACGCCTCGTTTGCTGTTTGAATGGGACTGACCGATCATCAGTGTCGATGGCGGTATTCTTATATGTGAGAATGTGAGAGAAAAGGACTTCCAATTCAGTTTTCTCGACAAAAACATACACAAAAATTTCTTTGTTGACTACGTTGTCGACGACAAAAAAATTTTTAACTTTTGAGGGGGACTGCTGGACATCTGTTGTGGTCGAGGGATGTGAGCATTTGGGTTGCAAATTGTATGTGTTTTTATTTGTTAAGCAAGTTGAATAGCCCCAGTTCCCTCTCTTTCTCTCTTTTCCCTTACCGAAACTCACTGTTCTGTTTTTCCGTCTGTTTTTCTTTTCCCCTATTTTTTGATATGATCTCTCCCTTATTACCGAGATTGTTGTTCTCTCATTGCCCTGCTACCAATAAGCATATCGCTGCTGTGTGGTCAGACTTCATAGCAACTATCTTCTTCTTCTTCCCTGCCCAAATTCTGATTAGCCCGGCATTGAGACATCATCATCCATGCGATCATCCCACTTATTAACAAAGTAAAACAGTCTATTTTAATGCTTATTATGCTTTATGTTCTAATGTCATGGCGGATAAGTCACACTTTTTCATTCACAGCTTTAGTTCCATTGTTTCATCAAATTTGTTATCCAAATTTTCTGACAATAATTATATATTTCTCGACAATTATTATTACACAAATATGTTTTTCCGCCATAATCCCATAATACAGTACCCTTCAAGCAAATGGAAATAGATAAAAAGAATGAATATGAGATGCAGACATTCTCTATATTACTTGTTATATTTACACTTATGTAAAAGTTTTTTTGAATACAGGACAATTTCATGATATAACAATGTAATAACGATACATAACGATGAATATTTTGTGTATTTTTAGTATACCAGAATAGTAGCTTCTTAATTCCTCCAAAACATTCGTGACACAGATGGGCATTAAGCAAATGCACAACCCTCTTCCCTGCCTAATATAAGAGGAATAAGCAACAATTAGTCTCATCATTACAACAATACAATCGGCAC
>JAEHOM010000651.1:0-10703 GCA_016433075.1 Hoplolaimus columbus | reverse complement strand
GAAATTGGTCGAGCTTGTGCCCAAGCTGATCCACGAGGAGTTCAAAGAGGTCAGGCTGGCAGAAAAAGAGTTGGCCAAGGTGGCCGAGCAGTTTAAACAGTTCGGACTCGAAGACACAACGACCTGTGCCGTCATGGAATACCTCCAAAAAGTGGCGGTCACGGAAAACTCCCTGAAGGAAGAACAGAAGGCGAGTGCAGAACTGTTTGTGAAGAGGTTGGGGGAGGAGGCGAAGGAGTTCACGCGCATACGGAAGGGCTACGGTAACGTGCAGCGGGAAAGGGAACGAAAACGGGCAGAACAACAGCACGTGTTCGACCTTGTTGGTCGTGTGCTGAACGCGGAGCGCGGTGAAGTTGTGTTGTTGTCTGCTGTGGAGCGTGCGCAAGTTGCCGAGCAGTTTCTTGCACTTGGCTTTGAGGAGACCACCGTGGCCATTGAACGGTTGAATCAAATTGCAGGTGCGCCTGAAGCCCAAGCAGTCCTTCCGACATGGACCAAGTTGGAGCAGCACTTGGCCACCCGAACTGCGCTTGAGGCGGAGGCCCAGCTTTGGGCACAACTGGAGGCGCCGGGCATGCCCGAATCCGAGGCGGCGACCGCACTGAAAGTTGCGCTTGAAGAGGGCGCACGGCTGGAGACGGAGTCGGCCAAGCAGGAGCTGCGCGACTTCCTCACGAGTCTGATGGGCCCGGAGGAGCGCGTGGGTGCGCACACGCGGCGCAAAGAGGCGCTGCACAGACAGGCCGAACTGCACGCGCAAGCGCCAACACAGTTGGAGACGGAAACGGCGGCTGAACTGGGCCGAATTGAGGAACTGGCCAACACCGGGGTCCTGAAACCGCTTGAACTTGTGGAACGGGCCGAACAGCTCCGGCTGAAGATTGAAGAGCAACAACATGCCCAGGGGCTGGTGGCCCGCATGGTCAGCGACCAATTCGAACAAATTGCCTTGGGCGAAAAGGAGTGGGCCAGTGTGGCGAAGCAGTTCAAGCAGTTCGGCCTTGAGGAGACAACAGCTGCAGCTGCGCTGGAACAGCTGCACAGAATGGCCGACACAACCACAGAGTTGAGCGAGCGACAGAAGGAAGTTGCAGAACTGTTCATTCGGAAGCTGGCCGAGGTCACCGAGCTGGTTCGCCTCCGCAGAGGCTATGCAAATGTGCAAAGAGAGAAAGAAAAGAAGCGAGAAGAACAGCAGAAACTGATTGAACTTGTGGCCAAGCTGATTCAGGAGGAGTTCAAGGAGGTCAAGCTGGCGGAAAAAGAGTTGGCCAAGGTGGCCGAGCAGTTCAGACAGCACCAGGTCGAAGAAGAAACTGTGGCTGCACTGCTTGAACAGCTCCAAAAAGTGGCCAGCACTGAAAAGGCATTAAGCGAGAAGCAGAAAGAGCAGGTTGAACTGTTCATAAAGAAGTTGGAGAAGGAAGTGAAGGAGTTCACCCGGGTGCGGAAAGGCTACGGCAATGTTCAACGGGAGAAGGAAAAGAAACGAGAAGAAGAGCAGAAACTGGTCGACCTTGTGGCCAAGCTGATCAAAGAGGAATTCAAGGAGGTCAAGTTGCCAGAAAAAGAGTTGGCCAAGGTTGCTGAGCAGTTCAAGCAGCAGGGAATTGAAGAAGAAACAGTTGCTGCACTGCTTGAACAGCTCCAAAAAGTGGCGGGCACTGAAAAGGCATTAAGCTTAAAACAAACTGAACAGGCCGAGCTGTTCATAAAGAAGCTTGAGAAGGAAGTGAAGGAATTCACTCGCATTCGGAAGGGATATGGAAATGTTCAACGCGAGAAGGAAAAGAAGCGGGAAGAAGAGCAGAAACTGGTCGAGCTTGTGGCCCAACTGATCAAAGAGGAGTTCAAGGAGGTCAAGCTGGCAGAAAATGAGTTGGCCAAGGTTGTCGAGCAGTTCAAGCAGTTTGGATTGGAAGACACAACGGCTACTGGTGCCATTGAATATCTCCAAAAAGTTGCGGGCACCGAAAAAACGCTTAGCGAAAAACAGAAGGAGCACGCCGAATTGTTCATAAAGAAGCTTGAGAAGGAAGTGAAGGAGTTCACGAGGATCCGGAAGGGCTATGGCAATGTTCAACGGGAGAAGGAAAAGAAGCGGGAAGAACAGAAAGAGTTGGTTGAGCTGGTGGCCAAACTGATCACAGATGAGTTCAAGGAGGTCAAGCTAACTCAGGAGGAGTTGGCCAAAGTGGCCAAGGAGTTCAAGCAGTTCGGCCTTGAGGACACAACAACTCAGGCCATTCTTGAACTGCTTCAAAAAGCAGCCGGCACTGAAAAGGTTCTGAGCGTACAGCAAAAAGAATTCGCTGAACTGTTCATTCGCAAGCTAGTGGAGACCATCGAGATTGTGCGCATCCGTCGATCATTCGCGAATGTGCAACGAGTGCATGAGCAGAAGCGTGAAGAGCTGAGTGTTGTGCTCCAGTTGGTTGCTGAACTCATCCGTGACGAGTTCAAGGAGGTCAAGCTCATGCAGAAGGAATTGACAACAGTGGCCGAGCTGTTCAAACAGTTCGGACTGGAAGAGACCATTGTTGTCGCGGTGATCGAACGGCTTCAGAAAGTGGTTGGCACAGAGAGAGCGCTGAGTGAAGCGCAAAAAGACCAAGCGGAACGGTTCATCGAGAAGTTGGGCGAGGAAATGAAGCAGTACACTCGGATCCGGAAGGGCTACGGGAATGTGCAGCGTGAGAAGGAGCGGATGCAGACGCGCATTGAGCAGACAACGGCGCTGGTCAAGAAGATGCTTGGACCAGAAGAACAACACATTGTGCTGCCAGAAGCTGAACACGCTCAGTTGGTGGAGCAGTTAAAAGTGCTCGGACTGGAAGAGGCCGCGGCCACGGTCGTTCTGGAACAGCTCGCAAAAGTTGCACCCGAAGCTGAGACAGTGCTGAAGAGTCTGAGGAAAATGGAAGAGCAATTGGCCACCAAAAGTGCGGCTGAAGAAGAAGCCAAGCTATGGGCCGAACTGACTCCGGCCGGAGTGCCGGCTTCTGAGATTGGCAGGACGCTGAAGAGCGCACTGGAAGAGGTGGCCAAACTGGAGTCCGAGGCGGCCAAACATGAGATGAGTACTTTTCTGGACACGTTGATGGGCCCTGAACAGCTCGCAGTTGCAGAGCTCACAAGGCCGCTTCGACCAGAGGAGCGACTGGACAAAAAACTTCGGATTGAACGCCAGGAACGCGTCATGGAATTGATGCGCTCAATGTTGGCGCCTGAAGAGGGACATATAACCTTGGGCGAACGGGAAAAACTGCTGGTGTCCGAGCAGTTCAAGCAGTTCGGTCTGGCGGAGACCGCGACGGAAATGGCGCTTGAGCGCCTCCAACAGATTGCAGGCCAACCAGAGGCAGAGACGGTGTTGAAGGAGTGGACCAAGCTGGAGCAGTTTCTGCTGACGCACAGCTCTCTGGAGGACGAGGCCATGGTTCAGGCTACACTGTATCGCATTGAGCAGATGAAGCCCGAAGAGGAGCTGAAGCTTAAACTCCCGTTACGTGAAGCTGCACAACGTGACCTTAAAGCGGCAAAGGAAGAGTTGAAGACGTTCATGACCACATTGATGGGCACGGACCAGTGGGAGGCGGTGAAAACGCTTCAGAAGACTGCGTGGAGGACGGAGACGGAACTCCGTGCAAGAGCACCGGTTGAGCTGAGAGCCGAGTCCGTGGCTGAACTGTCACATCTTGAAGACATGGCGCTGGCAGGCATTCTGCGTCCAATCGAACTCGCGGAGAAGGCGGAAGAGGTCCGTCTCCGAATTGAGGAGGAGGAGCAAATCACGGAGATGGTCAACAAGCTGATCACTGATCAGTACAGCGACATTGCGCTAAGCGAAACGCAGCTGATCCGAATTGGCGAGAAGTTCAAGCAGTACGGACTGGAGGAGACGACGGCAGCAGCTGCGCTTGAGCGCATCCAACAGCTTGTCGGTGCGGCGGAGGTCACAGCCGCGTTGAAGGAGGAGCGGAAGCTGGAAGCGGAACTGTTTGTGCAGCAGTTAGCGGAAGAGGTCATGGAGTTCACACGGCTGCGCATCAGCTACGCAAATGCGCAACGCGCAAAGTATCGCGCACAACGTGTGTTGCGGAAGGCAGGAGAGGTAGCGCTGCCGGCGCAGGAGGAGGCTGCGCCCATTCCGCTCGAGGAGCGGCCATGGGCGGAAGCGGAAGCGTCCCTTGTGGAGCAGAAGTGGGACCGGCTGGTCTACTGGTTCGTCAACGCCACCCATCGTTACTCGGAGAAGCGGCTGAAGCGCGAGCTGCGCGACGCGCAACAGCGTGCCGCCGCCGTCCAATGCATTGCACTTGAGCACCCGCTGAGTGCGGTGCAACGTGCACTCACAACTGCACGCACCGAACTTGCAGAACAACAGCAGCCGCAGACGGTGATGCGACGACCCGAAGAGGTTGCGGCAGCGGAACTGCGGCAGCGATTGCCGGAACGCGCTGTTGCGGAACAACTGCATGTGAAGGTAGCGGCGAAGCCGGATGAGCTGCAGCAGCAACCCGAGCTTCTGGTTGCCAGACGACCAAGCCTGGAAGAGCGAGAAGCGCAACTTCCATCCGCGCGTGAATGGAAGGACGCGTTGCGGACGAAGGCTACTAGCATAGCGGAGCGCAATGTGCAGGTGGAGATGAACAAGCCGCGTCACGCGCTCACCCAAAGTCGGACAGTGCATGCACCGAATGAGCAACGCGTGCAGCTTCACGCGCCAGAAGCGGGTGCGGAAAGCGTTCAGCTGCTGACACGACTGCATGCGGATCTACACGAGATGGAAGCAACGACATGCCGACCAGATGTGCCTGTACTTGTGGCCAGCAGCTGGGCCCGCGAGTCCGGCCAACAATTGCTCGATGTCGGCGGAGCCATTCTCCAACTGCCGAAGCAGACCGAACGCGTGCAAGTTGCACAGCGGATCCGCGAGGAAGAACAGGTGGAACGACGCTTCAGCATTGAGGGCGCGCAGGTGCCTCGAGCCGAGTTCCTGCGCGAAGAGGACACTTTCCGCGTGCAGACGACTCGCGAAGACAAGACGGAGGAACGGATGACATCAAAGCGCATGGAAGAGGCGGGCGCAGAGCAGTTCAGCCAAGAACTGGCGCTGATGCAACCGCCAAGCGTGAAGCTGCTGCACATGGTGGACCACGTGGTGGAGGTGCACCACCGGATGGAGCAACGGTTGAGCACGGTCAGCGCACGTGAAGCGCATGCCGCGCATACCTTCCAATGGCACGCGCAACAGCCCACTCACAGCGTGTTCAAGACGATCAGCATCGCGGAACAACTTCAGGAACAACTGCGCTCCGCTGCATCACGTGAAGAAAGCATACAACGCACGGACCAACTCCAGGCAAAGCTGGCGGGCACATTTGAGCGATCGGAGACCAAACTCGCGGTGACGCGGAAGGAGCAGCGAGAACAACGAATGCGGGAAGCACTGGAGACGCGCTCCGAGCTGTTGAAGCAGTACGCGCGTGATGAACAGGAAGCGGACACTGGCGTGCAGATGCGCATTCCGCTGAACGTGTTCGCCAGGCTGAGTGCCCGGGAGAGCAGTGAGGAGATGTTGAACTCCATGGAGCATTGGCAACGAGCTGAAGCGTCCATGGAAGCTGAACAACGCGTGCCGCTGAAGACGGTTGCATATGCCGCGCGACCATTCGGCATCCGCGGACCAGTCTCCGTTGAACGAAGCATGGAACACATCCGCGAAACTGAAGCTGCACAGACGGTTGTGCTCCGCGTGCCGAGGGCAGAACGCGTTGCGCCTCGTCCGCTGCGCGAATCGAGCGACGTGCGCATTACTGTGGCGTTAACCCTTGAAGCCGCTCCCGGGGTGCGCCCGTCCGTTGCGCTCGCAGTACTGCGCGAACCCACTCAAGAACGCGCGCTGCCCATTCATCTAATCGCCGAGTCGGACAACGCTACCGTCCACTGGTCGCTGCAGGGCCGCTTGCATGATGAATCGCGCGCGCTCCCAAAACTGATACACGTGCCGCACCAGGGCGATACGCTGCAGCTGCGCACACCACAAGCGGGAGACGAGCGTGCGCGGCTCGTGCTGGACCTGAAGTCCAAACTTGAGTCCGCTGAATGGGTTGAACGCACCGAGCATGTGCCTCACATTGGTGGCACATTCCGCTTCGAGATGGAGGCGTCGGAAGAAGATCAAGCGGACTTGAAAGCGGAACTGACAGATCACGCGGTGCGCGAGATGGACGTCCAGTTAATACGGTGGATCATCCGCCGGCCTGAAGAGGTTCCGCTGTTGCGCACAAAGTCGGCTGGAGATGAGCAGGAGACCATCAACGAGCAATGGGAGCGCGCGGACGGTGAAGAGTCTGCGGAAGAGCGGACAGTGTGGATCGCGCGCGAAGGAGAGCACATGCGGAAGCTTGCAACCGAAGCGGGCGATGTGCAGGCCCACCTCTCCTACATGTGCGGTCGGGAAGCGGCTGTCGCGCACTCGGACTTCACCCGTTCGCATGCGCGCTTCGGTGGCGAATACGTAATTGAGACGAAGGCGGCTGAGGAGGAAACGCGCATGCTTGCACTCGAACTGCAACGCCTGCCTGGCGCGGAAGTGCGGCGCGTGAAAATGCCGCATGTGCAGCGTGTGGAGCTGGCCTCAATGCGACTGCTGGAAAGCACGCAGGAGAACACCGCGCTCAGTCTGATCCTGCAACGACATGCACAGACCGCAGAGGAACATATGCTCAGGGTGTGCGCACGCGAAGGCTGGCCGGACGCCTTGCGCACTAAGGAGTCCGGACAGGAGCGGATCAGCGTGCAATATGAGCTGCGCGCCACGCGCAAACTGGGCACAGACCTGCGCGAACAGACGGTTATCGACATTCCGGAACAGGCAGACGAAGTGAGGCTGATCACTGAGGCGGCCGAACTGGTTGAGCTTGAAGCCATACGCGAGCTGACGAGAGATGCGCAATTCGGCGAGTGGGCCATCAGCATACGCATCCCAAATGAGACGAAGGCGGAAGCATTGCGCACGAAAGGAGCCACTGAAGAACACTCATTGGTCATCGAGACGCGGGACAGACCGGAAGCGGACGAACGCGCGGAACTGATCACCTGGATACCGTACACCATACCGCGAAGTCAGCTACGGTGCCGAGAAGCTGGAGACGTACAACTGGGCACCTTCACCGCCTACCGACGTCCGTCCAGCACAGACACAGCAGAACTCACGCGCTGGCTGGCCCGATGGGGAGGCGAGCTACGTCTGTGGACAGAAGCGGCTGGCGATGAACAGCTTGAACTCGTGCGCGAACTGGACTCGGACCATGTCCGGGTTGCGCATTCGTCTCGTCGGATCATTGTGCCGAATGAATGGAAGCCAGGACTGGAGTTACGCACCGGACAGTCCGTCGGTGTGGAGCAGCACATGCATGCGTTCATGCAGCGTCCGTGCCAGACGGAACGCGCGCCGTCGTTGACCCGATGGCTGGCAAACGTGCAGTCCGCGGGACCGTTGCGCACGCGCGAGAGCAAACAGGAAGAGCAACGCACACATTGTCAGTGGGGAAGGCGTGAGGCGCAAGACGGCTCGGAGCGGATCACCTGGATCCCGCACTTCGGCGGTCACATCATCTTGCACACGCGGGCCATCGGGCAAGCCTTGTTCAGCCACCAGTTCCATCTGCAGAAACGCCGGGAGCCGTCGCCCGGGCACGCGTTGCGCTGCATTCGGTGCGCGCGCGAGATCGCGCCCGCACATGCGCGCCTCAAGGAGCCCGTGCACGAGCAGTACAACGTCAGCGAGCAATGGCGTCGCGCGTCCGATGCCCAGTTTGCGGAATTGCTTCGGCGCTGGCCCAACTGGGGACCGGCAGGCTTCCAAATGCGGACGCGGGAGGCACAGACGCAGACGGAGAACACGCATTCGCAGTACTCGCGCCTGGCGGCACACGAAGACGTGCACAAGACAGTGTGGGAGCGCAACTTTGGCGGCCACTTTGTGCTCCGTTCCGGCGCTTCCGGCGATGCACAAGTGCAGTTGGCGGAGACGGAAATCGCCAAACGACGCGCATTTGGCGGATGAACAGCTTGCAGAGCTCGTGCTGGAAGACCGAAGAGCAGGCGAACCGCAGCAACTGCGCAGAAAAGCGACCACCGTTGAAATGCTTCAACTGCACGCAACGCTCAACCGCACCAGCGAGTCGGAACGCGCAGCACCAGTGGTGCGCATCATTGCGAACACGGCCGAGCCGGAGGAGTGTCGCGATGCGGAAAGCACTGCGCACAGTGTGCAACTGAACTCCATCTACAAGCGGACGAAGCGCAGAGCAGCGAGGAGCACACCATTTGGCTGCCCCACTTCGGTGGCCATCTCGTGCATCACGGAAGACGCGCAGGCGACCAGCACGCGGTGCTGGACCAACAGCTGGCCGAGACCAGTGCGCGCGCGGTGCGCACGGAGCTGATTGTGTGGGTGCCCAATGAGCCGGTCGGCTCGCCACCGCACTACCGGACCGGACAGGCGCGCGAGGAGCATGTCCACTTGGACGCCAGCTTGCAGCCCGCGAAGCGGCGCGCGTCGCGCGACGAAAGCGAAATCACTGTGCACATTGCACGCGTTGCACCGCCACCCGCACTGCACAAACAGCACCAGGCCGAACACCGACACGAGCACATTAACGTGCAATGGCACCGTCCGGAAGCTGTTCACGAATTTCCAGTTACGCTGCCTGACGCACGCTTCGGCGGACACCACGTGAAGATGCTGAGCGCGTCCGGCGATGAGCACGCCGCGCTGCACCGGGAGCTGGTCAACCCGCGTGCCAGAATGGCCCAGCTGGAAGCGGACACAGTGCGCAATGTTGCGCGATGCGCAGAGCCGCAAGCCCTGCACACTTCGAGCGCCGGTGATGCGACCGCATCAACTGTTGCGCAACTGCAACGCATCGAAGCACGTCTTGCGGCACCGATGTTGCGATTACGAGCTCCAAACAACTACGATGCGGGCACAATGCCCAGCGTAAAAGTGACCGAAAGCCGCGACGTGGAGTTGCTGAACAACGTGCAGTTGCGGCGGCCGGAAGAATGGCGCGCGGCGCCTGACCACACGCGTTGGGAAGCGCGTTTCGGAGGCGCTCTTGTGTACACAATGCGCGCAACGGAATACGCGAGCTGGGAGGTCCCTCTGCTGGAGTTATGGCGTGCTGAATCCGCTGAA
This sequence comes from Hoplolaimus columbus, assembly GCA_016433075.1. Taxonomy (NCBI): domain Eukaryota; kingdom Metazoa; phylum Nematoda; class Chromadorea; order Rhabditida; family Hoplolaimidae; genus Hoplolaimus; species Hoplolaimus columbus. The sequence continues at coordinate 1,492 of JAEHOM010000651.1, read as the reverse complement.
AGTGCGCAGCCGCTGCGCGTTGTCATCGCGCGTCAAGGTGAAGCACCGCCAGCCCTGGTCTGCTCAAGCTCAGGCGAAGAAGTGGTCCGGTTGCAGTTGGACTGGCGCAAGCCGTACGAACCGCCAGTCAGCGCGGAATTGCACGTCCAGGTCGCGAACCGAGGCGAGCGGACGCGGTTTGACTCGCGCGAGTCGGGCCAGGCCCAGATCACCACCAATGTCGGGCTGCAATGTGCACGACGCGGCGAGGCGGAGACGGAGCAGTGCAGGCCGTACCCGCACTTTGGCGGCCAATTCCACATGCGTTGCGGTGCCGCGGGCGAGATGGACACAGGCGAAACGGTGGTCAGACTGAGTCGTGCGGAGGCGGACGAGCAGGCGCCTCCGCTCACCATCCGTGTGCAACTCCGACAGCACGAAGCTGTGCAGATGAGGAGCACGTACGCGCGCGAGACGCATTTCCGCATTGAGTTGGAGTTGGAGCAGGACGTGCAGAAGACGGAGGCGCCCAGCGCGCTCGCGACACTAACAACCGCTTCCGCGCCGCCCGCTGCGCCTGCTGTGTTGCGAACGCGCGCCGCGCAACAGACCGAAATGATCGTTGAATGTGTTGTAGAGCGTGCCGGCATGGTGGTGGACGCGCGGGCGGAGCTCGTCGTGGCGCAAATACGGCTCGAAGTGGTGCCTGAACATCGGTGCGTGAAGCAAATTTAAAATTTATAATTTAAAAATTAATTAATAGTTGCGAAGCGGTTGACCTGCCGGAGAACTGGGCCCGTCTGCGACGCGGGTTCGCAAACGCAATGCGCGAGAAGAGTCGCAGCAAGTCGCGCGGCGACAGTGGCAGTCGCGCCGAGTCACGCGAATCCAAGAGGTAACTGCACGCAGTTGTTGCGGAACACTTCATAACAATTGTCTTTCAGAGTGAGCTTTGCGGCGGAAGTGACGGAGAAAATGGAGCTGCGCGAGGCGGACGAGCTGCGCATGAGCCGACCGTCCATCATCAAGAAGCCGATGAAGAAGGAGCGACGCGACCGGCGCCATGAGCTGAAGCCCAACGAGGCGCCCTCATTGTGAGTCTGATGAAGAAATTAGCCTTAGGGCACAAAAATCAGCCTCAAGACATAAAGTGGGAATCTCGAGTATACAATATTCAAATTGGCTTTTGAAAGTAATAACGCTTTTTACGACGAAAACATCCGTTTCTGTGTTCTTTTTTCTATTCGTCTTTTTTTCGCTGTCGATGAAGCTAGAAAAAGAAGTGCACTCGTGAAGGTGCATGCGATCTTCTAGAAAACGCTCCCCTCACGGACACCTGAACTGCTTGCACAAAATGCACAAATTCGATACCCAATACTGAAATGAGGTTTTCAAAAGGTTGGCAGACAAAAAGTCGAAAAAGGGAGGGTGGAAATTCGGGTTCATCCGCCTTTCTGTTTGCAAATTTTTATGCAGTCAAATTCATCGCCGCTCGCCACTCTCCCTGTCCCTT
>JAEHOM010000650.1:0-10706 GCA_016433075.1 Hoplolaimus columbus | reverse complement strand
GTCTAACCCACATTGCCATTGCAGAGTTTATGTTACAGTTAAATCGATAAAAAATGAGTTTTCACTTTTTAGGAGGAACCTTTGCCCACATTTGGCTTCATACGCCAAAAGGAAACTGAGCTGGCCGGCGCATTCAGCATGATTGAACTTGAAGAAGCTGGCAAAAAGGAAGAAAAAGGTTGAAAGTTTTCATTCATTTTTTTTTAAATTCCATTTTCAGCCGTCACACTGAAAAAGGAGAATTTGTCGCAAATCACGTTGAGTCTGACGGCGTTGAGGACACTGGCCAAGCTGGACTTTGAGCATTTTAAGAAGGCCGTCGTTGGATGCTTTGTGTGCATGCCTTGTATCAGCAATTACAAAGTATTATGGGGCATTTTTGAATTAAAATTTTGGCGCTTTTCTGCGAGTCTTTCGTCTCAACAAACATCACTTTTCAGCCTTCGGATTGTCAGTTTCACATTGTCAAAGTGAAGGATGTTGTTCATGGGCCCCGTGAATACAGAGTATGCATGAAAAATTTGAATAAATTAATCAAAATTTTTTTTTAAAGATTTACAACAAGAAAGCTTTCCAAGCGAAGGTCGACTACCAGATTGTGCTCCCGTTGTATGGCAAGTACATTGTGAACTGGATCCGCGGCATGCAGAAGATCACGGACGAGGGCTTCAAGCTGTGGCTGGATGATATGCGACATTGGGTTGGTGACAGTTAACTCAAAAGTCAAGATTTTTTAGAAACTTGGATTTTTCGATGATTTTGGTGCCTAGCGTTGCTTGCGAGGGAAATTTTTTTAAATTTTAGATTGTTTCTGTTAAGTCAATTGGTCAAATTTTGTATATTTTCAACGAATTTTACTCATTCTAATGGTGCTCAGCGGGTTGAGTTTGTAATTCCATAAAAAATTCAGAAAGAGCCCATCCCAACGCCGGACGAAGTGCAGGACAAGGCCGCACAGTTGCAGCTGATGCTAGCGGACGCGGAACGCATTCCAAACCTTGAGCAACAGGAGCGCGAGCGTCTGGCGGAGGAGGAACGCGCCAAGCGTGCCAAACTTCCGGCGCAGGTCCATTACGTGTTCATATTTGTACGAACTATGAATATGTTAAGGGTTTAATAGAAAGTGTACCCGGATACCACGAATATTTGTTTTAGCAAAGTTGCCAAAATTGATATTTTAATGAAATGCAAATTTCTTCCAGTGCGCCAAAGACTTGGAGCCATGTACGCTCAGTCGGCCCCAACTGCTGAAGTTGGCAACACTGCCCAACGGGGAGCAGTTTGTGCGCACGTTGACTGGCTGCTTCCTGCGCCTGAATGCCGGCACCACCAACCATTTCGAGGTGCTTTTTCAGGATCAAAATTCAAAAATTTCAGGATGCCAATGCCAAATCATTTCATTTTTCTTCAGATTGACCAAATTGTGAAGGTGGAGCTCAGCGAGCCGCCGCCCCCAGCGCCAGCGGGCGGCGAGCCCACCAAGAAGGTGCGTCCGTCCGCGTCCGGTGCGTCCAAGGCGGTGCTGGAGCTGAAAGTGACCGGGACCATCTCGCTGACCGCACTGACCTACATCGCCAGCAACTTCAAGTTCACGGAGGACGAGTTCCGCAAGAGCTGGTTGGCGGAGGCCACTGAGGTTTTTAACAACACAATTTTGCATTTTTTTGAAAAAACAATTTTCCAGGATGATCCACTTCCCACCATGGAAAGTGTTCATCAAAAACAGAAGGAAATTGAGGAGGCAATGCGCGCTATTGCCGCGCTTGAGGCTGGAGGAGAACAGAAGGTATTCTCGTGTGTTTTGAGACATGTTTGATGGCAAATCATAATCCAATAGCAGGATTTAAAATGGAAAGAGCTTTTTTTGGAGTGAAATCGCCTTTAAGTTTACTTGTTGGGGGTTTTTTTTAAATCGCCATAGGATACTTGTCAAAATAAAGTTAAAATTGCCTAGAAGCCTTGCCTAGAAGTTAAAATTTCAAAAAATTGCATATTTGGACACTCACTTTAATAAAAAAGCGAAAAGTAACAAAAAGTAAAGTAATTAAACAAAAAAAGTTCTCACCAAAAAATAATGATGAGTAGATGTTTTGACTTATAGTCATTTTGACATACCTCCACCTCCGGTCTTACGTTTGTGCTTAACTTCTTTCTTTTTTTTTTTTGTAATTTCTCATTTTCTTCTCAATTTCATTGCGCTTTAAATTTTTTCCAATGATTGGCACAGAGCACACCAACAACAGCGGTGAACGGGGATGCAGGCAAAGCGGATGCGGGAGAAGGCGGCAGCGGCACCGCCGCAACATCCGCCGGTGATGGGAAGAAGGCGGCGGCAGCGGCAAATGAGGAGAAAGGCGACGAAAAGGGCAAAAGTGTGACGCAATCCGCAGCATCGGCGACGGCGGCTGGCAATAAGCGAGCGAGCGAGAAAGCGAGCGGTCCAAGCGTACTCGTCCGGGGCGGACAACTGCTGACCATTGCGGAGGTTGGGGACCAAGAACATTTGTCATTTGATACATTTTATGGTATTTTTCGGTTTTACCGACCTTCCTCCCAGAACGTCTTAGCAGGATTTACATGTTTGCCATGTCATTTTTACGCGAACCCAACTTTTGCTCCGGTGACATTTGCTCCGACAACGGAAAACCCGACATTTGCTCCGGTGACTTTCGCTCCGAATAAGCGAGCGAGCGAGAAAGCGAGCGGCGTCAAAAAACGCGTTCGCGTCAAAAACGCGTACGCGCAAAAAGCACGCACGTGTCGACTACCCCAGACCCACCCGCGGGTTTACGCGCATATAGCGCGTACGCGTCGGAGCAGGTTCCCGTTATCGGAGCAGATGTCGGCCGGAGCAAATCTCCCGCTCCGATTCTTACTCACCCTTCGTATTAATCTAACTACTTTAGACTGCTTATTAGGTCAATACTACTTTGACTAACTATTTAATTAGATTAATACGAAGGGTATGTGGGTATGTAAGAATGACATGTCAAACTGAAAAGTAAAAGTACCCATTTTATATATTTAATATTAAACATAAAATGCACGCCAATAAAGTTTAGCAATCCAAAAAGTGTTATCAACGTCAGTATTTGTGGAACGAATGTATACAAGAGCTGAAAGATACAATTTTTTCTGTCTGGCACGCAGTCAGACACATATAAATCATATTCTAAATTTGCTTCTAATTCTAATTTGCACGCATTCGTTTCAATAAATAGTCAATAAATTTTATTGCTAAATCTCAATGGCTTTTGTTTTTGAACTGATATTTTGTGTGTTGCAGATGCGCAAAATCGTCTTGTCCATGTCCAAACTGATGGACATGATGAGCATGGACAAGGACACGCTGGTGCGTGTCATTCGTGGCTACTTTGCACGGGTGTCTGCCAAACGAGAAGACAAGGTCAGGAATGGCACATGGCTCATACCAGTGCAATGCAAGGGGAATAAACCATTCCATTAGGGTCAAATTGACAAAAGGTGGAAGGCTAATAGTGAATGAAAAATAGGGAAGTTTACCGAGTGAGGGTATGACCTGACTACATAGAAAAAAATCCCTTTTTTCCATTTTAAATTTTGGGAACGGGGGCGGTCGGGGAGAGGGAAAACTACGAATTTTTTTAATGAGCTTATACTTTACTGATGAATCGGTAGCAGTAATATTCAAAATTCCTTTAGCCGGATTCACTCCAGTTCTATCTTGATCAGATTACCGGTGTTACATGGAGCGGCGAACCGTACAAATTCAGAAATGTAATTTTTTTTGAAAGAAAAATTTATGTTTATTTTTTGTTCAGTTGATGACCGACATTCGCCTGAACTTTCGTCACATGGGCGAGCGCAGTCTTTACCAATTGCATCGCGGGGAGCCCGGTGGTCCCCAGCTGAACGCTGAGGGTTTCCAAATGTACATCGATGACATGAAGCAATGGGTAAACAGCTTTATAGAGGCCAAAATAGGCATTTTTCAAGCAATAATGTATTTTTAAGCCAGACAAAAGTCACTTCTGGCAGTAGTGCCGATAGGTGCTGCTGGAAAATTTTTGGTATTTTAGATTATTTCTACTAAAAAATTTACCAAATTTTTACACTTTTAAACAAAATTTCTCAATAAGCTCCGAAAAAATATTGTTTGATTAAGTGGATGTACCCACGTACCCCGGGTGTACCCTTCCTGTTCTGAGTTCTGAGTACTGGTTGGCTAATAAGTTAAAATTCAAAGGGTTTCCAAGTTCATTACCTCTAAATATTCATTTTTTTTTAAATTCAGAAGCAAGCTCTGCCTGACTTGACATTCATTGAGAAGAAAACGCGTGATTTTACGCAGGCGCTGCGCCGCACCAAGACTGTGTCGGGCGCTTTCGGTGGCTCATCGGCACCAAATCGCAGGGCATTCGCGTCGGATATGGCGAGTTTTTGTTTTATATTTGAACAATGGCATTTGCCTATTTTCTGGCGTTTTTTTTCCTGTAACGCTAGGACAAATTAAGTGCCAAAATTACAAAACCAATTGGGTTGCCCAATGCAGGTGCCCGGTGACCTGAATGAGACGGCATCGTTCTTATTGGCTTGGTGTTATGGGCGACAAACATATTGGATATTGGGCATTGTTTTTAAGAAAAAAAATAATAGTTTCATTTCAACGAGTAAAGGGCTTATGTCCTTATTTGATTAAAAAATAATATCATTTCAACTTTTTTTTTCAATTTTGATATTATTAAAGTTTCATCGCCCGGACAAAACATCGACTAAATGATACGACATACGAGATTATAACAATTTTTTAGCTTTTGATAGATATTTGGGTATTAGGAATACATTTTTTTAATTTTTTGTTGCCGATGCATTTAACGGATACCCTATGCCGATTTTTAAGAAAAAAGGCTTGATTAGATCTAAAAAATGAAGAGGAGCTTATGACCATCGCTACGTAACTTTTTACCAAAAACCATTTTTACAGCGAGGTCCACAGTCGTCGCCTCTGCTGGGCGTTCCCGGCTTTGATCAGGTTCAAAATGTTATGCAGGTGTGTATGCTTTTATTTTTTTTTTCTTTTTTAATTTTTGCTTATTTAGCGTCAGTTGGCCCAATCGGTGCGCACGACGCCTGGCGTGACGCCCGGCTGGTCCACAACGGTTGGCGGCATTGGCGGCTCTCCGTTTGTTGCCGCCCAGCAACAGGCGACGCCGCAACAGGTGTCGCTGCTGAACAGCGCGTGGCAAGCGCAGACGGACAGCTTTCTGAACAGAAGCGGCGGCGCAGGCGGCAGAAGTCGGTCGCCCATCGGCAGCTCGCCCTATCAGCAGGAGAAGGAGTCATGGCGCATGCAACAGCAGCAGCAGCAGCAATTCGGCGGCTACCAACAGCAGTCGGGTCGAATTGGGGTAAGCAGAGGAGGAGGAAGACGGGTACTTTTTCTAGGATCCAACTCAAAATTACAAAAAAAAATCGATGCCTTAAGAAAATGATGTTTTTTTTCAGGATTTGGTAGATGCACGTCGTCGAATGGAGGAACCAATGCGGTACCAGGGTGACCTGACTGGTGGCATATCGACGCCGGCATTGCGCGATTTTGGCCGATCTATGCGTTATGAGGTGGGAATTATATTTTCAGTTTTCAGGCCTCTGGGGGATTTCACGAAAAATGAGAAAATTTTTGTTGAAAATAAGAAAAAGGTTGACCAAAAATGGTCAAAAATTCCAGCAATACTCTCTCTCTCAGTGCTCTCTGGCAGTGCCTTTCGTGCACTGTCTGTCGGACCCAAATTTAATAGAATTTTTAAGATGAATTAAATTTAAAAAAGAAAACATATTTTTTAAGGATCGAGGAGATGTGGGTATCGGCAGCGGAGCGTATGATCGTCGAAGTGGAGGTAACAGCGGCGGCGGTGGTTATGATGCGCAACTGATGAACTCGGCCAACTCTCCGGTCTATCCGGTCCGCCGCTCGGTCCCGCAACAGAACACGTCGGCCCACTACAACACCGGCACGTATGGAGGAGGCGGAAGCGGTGGGCCGATGCCGGCCAAGCGGCAGCGCTACTCATCGCCGCAGCCACCGCCGGTGGAACGCTTTTTCTGATGGGCTTTTGAGAAGAGCTGAGATTTTTGAACATGAAAGTGAAGATGAACAATGGGCGTCTAAGAGTTCAGCAGCTCCCCCATACTATTTAATATTTTCTCCATTCATTTTATTCCGTCAATTTTTCAATTTTACCCTTGTCCCTCATCAACTTTTTTTTTGCAATGTTTGTACTGTCAATTCAATTTGCTATTTTAATGAATGAGTGGGACAAGCTTTTTTGTAGTGTAATTTGTAGTTTATGTAGTGTAGTAGTGAAGTGTGGAAGTAATCATACTTTTGATTTGCTTCGGTACAATTTTTTGGGATGATGAGCTTATCTATGCAAGAAATTTTATTAAATATTTTGAAAAATTCAAATATTTTCCCATAGGCAGAATTGCCAGATGAGATGATATGCATGCGAAATAAAAAATTTGACCACACCCGAGTGTGATTTTATGCGATATTGACAGATTTGAGAGAATATTAACACAAAACAATGCTTAAAAATAAATTAACAAAGTGCTGTCAATTGATCAGTGATCACTGATCAAGCCAATCACAAATTGCAAACCAAGGCGGGCCAAACTCGCTTGTACGCATCCGAGCACCATCCCTTGATGCTGCAGAACTTGTGGATGCTTTTGTAGTCACAGTGACAACAGTTTTTGTAGGTGCAACTCTGACAGCCGCCGCAACACGTGTCTTTGCCAGCCTTGCCAGAGCCAGTGCACACCCCGTTGGACTTGCACACAATGTCCGACTGCACAAAAAATCAACAGCATTTCGGCAGTTTAAAAATACTTAAAATGTGACATTTTCAACATGGTTTTTGGACAAAACTGAGAAAATGGCTTTAAATATATTTTGGTGATGTGCCTGTCACCTTTTGGAGTCAGCCAAAATTTATTTTTGCGCATTTTATTACCTGCACAACATCAACAATGAACACCAGCAGCACAAAAATGGATGCGAACACTGCTGCAACATGCAAACTTGTCATAGCTGCTATTTTTTGATTTGGCTGATATCTAAAACATTTAAACAATTTATTGTCATGAACTCATGAAAATGGGAGTTTGAATAAAGTGTTCTGGAAATGATGGAATGTTTTGCACAATTAGGTATATACATCGGCCACATACATCGCCATATGATTGAAATCCAACTAATCGCAAGATCAGTACCAAAATATGTACGATTACTTATTAGTAAGCAAAATGCATTTGCAATTGCACACAGATCGGTCCATACAAAGGCCAAAATAATTTTGAATTTATGAGCTTGTGGTTGGGCGAAAAATTAATTCGCCGAAAATATTTTCTGCCTTGTTCCTTATGCTTTGTACTGTGGTGCCAATCTGGCGAGCGCAGACAACAATAAACAAGGTAACTTTTGTAGCAAAAGAGAATTCACGCGGGAAATTTAAAATTCAAATATTTTCTCATTTTTTTCCAACTGATAATTCCCCTATTCATTTTAGCAATGAAGAAGGAAAGAGATGGAAAAATCAAGAGGAGAATCACTCACAAAAAAAACTGTGCGGATCATATTCGCATCACCGACAGACAATGAGGAGGTCAGAGGTCACAATGAGAAGGTCCAATAGCAAAAGATTGGTTTATTTTCAAACTTTATTCAAAATTAAAGACAGAAATTAAAATGTTCGAAAAATATAAGAAAAAATAACAACAGAGAAGATCAAGCCGTATGATGAGTGTTTTGAGTGTGAGGAGTTCCACGTTCCACCACAGTCGAGGAGTCAATGTCCAATGAACTTCTTCCATTACGAACAGGCGGCACTGCTGGTGGCCCTGGTGAGTGGAAATTAGAAATTAGAGCATTTGTTTTAAGAAAAAATATATAACTTGGTCGAAAAATTCCGGAAATTCCGAAAAATTATTGCCTAAATTTTAACACTACCGGATTTCCTGTAAAAAACCCAGGGGGGTTATTTTATTCAAACCTCTCAAAAAGGAATTTTTATTTTTTGGAATTTTTACTACCGAAATATGGGTTCCCGTGGTTTTTTGCGAACTTTAATTACACCCAACTCGTCTCGAGGAGATAAAACCCCAATGGAATTTAGCTTCCCGAGAACAAAGCTATGCAGAGCTATGTCCTTAGAAAAATGCTTGAACCTTAAGGCCAACCCTGTACATCATTCATGAGAAGAGGGTCCTTATCCCTTACCCCGGGCTTCTTACTGCTCATGTGGACCTACCCGCCGTCATTGGACGACACCGTTCCCCCATCCGCCGCGTTCACACTGTTGCCACAAATAGCCTTCTGCAGCACAATCGGATCCTGAAAAAAACAAATCCAAAATTTAAAAAACAAAATTTTTTACGGGAAAATCGGAATGCATTTTTTTTTTGGAAAATCATACAAAAAAACTAATTTGTTGTTTTATGTGCTTTACACTTTTACCATATTATACTCACATTTTCTAAGCCAAGCATTTGGCGCACTTGCTCCACCGTCTTGCCTATAATGCAACGGGCACATTCTTGGGCGCCTGCAATGATTGAAAGATTAATTATAAATGGAGTATAAAATAATTCGATTCATTTTATTATTTTGAAAAATGATTAAAAATTAGCTAAAAATACAAAAGATGCAGAGGCCCGTAACCAGGTGAGATAGGGGAATTCCCCAATCCAGCGGAACCGCGAAAAATAAATTTTATTTCCGGCAGCAGGATGGAAGTGATCATAAATTTTCGATGGAATAAATTTTGATCAATTTTCTTTTATAAAATTCCAAAATTTCTTGTAGAGCTTTTCGGGGATAAGGAGGGTTTATTAGGCTTATAGAGCATCATGTGTACAGTAGAGGTACAGCGAGCGCAGGTCCAAGTAGTTGGCGGCAATGAAGTACTCCTTGACCAGCTCGAAGTCCACGTCGAAGAACTCCTTCTCCCAGTCCGTGAACGTGAACCAGACGCGTTCGCAAGTGACGGGGTCCTCCTGCTTCACCGGCTCCGGCAACCCTTTGATAAAAGTCGCAATTAAAAGTAGAGTTCAGCGCGGGGGGGACATCTCCTCCCCCGTCCCCGGGGATCCCCGACTTTTTGGTAATCCCCATTCCGGGAAAACCCCGACTGTGTCATCTCCGAAAATCCCCTTCCCCGACCTTCATCCCCGGGGAAAACGTGGAAAAATACACCCAAGAATGGAAAAATTTTCAATTTTTTCGAAAATTTTTGTAGTTTTTTGAAAAAATGGTGAAATTTCCCGTGAAAATCTCAACATTTTTGGTCAAAAATCCATAGCTTCCCGCCCGCCAATGGTCAATATTTACAATAGTTGTTTTTTTGCTGACCACCTAATGTAAAAGTTTGAATTCTAATAAATTAATTAATTAATGGAAAATTAATTTTTAATGAGGTTCGATACTTATTTCAATAATTTTATTATTATATGCTATGGACACCAATTTTATGCTTCATGATTGGAAATCCTATACGGGCCCCTTTTTCAAAGATGACTCAAAATGTGAGATGCCTCAAATATAGTTATTTCTTCAAAATTCTTCACAACAATTTTCGATTTGGCAGTAGCGTGATGATGGCTTTACCGCTTGATTATTTTTCTTTTAAATTCACCATTTAGGTAGTTGAGAAGTTGTGAGAATAAAATTGAGAATGAATACTAAATCAATTCATTATGAGGACAGATGAGGTTGAGCAAACATGTTTATGTGTTGAGGTGAGGAAAATTCATGAATACTTGATCAATTCATTATGAGGACAGGTGAGATGGAGCAAACATGTTAGGTGTTAAGCTGAGAAAAATAACTGAATATTAAATCAAATCATTATGATGGCAGATGAGGTGGAGCAGCAAATATGTTTACGTGTTGAGCAACTGCGATACGAAAAAATATTAAAAATATGAAATTGCAAGACTATTCACTTGTTGCTGATCATGTGTTGATAAATCAATATAAAATTGATCCTTCCTGCTGCTGACACTGAAGACGCGTTTATAGTTTGTGGTAGGGAAAAAATAATAAATAGAACAAAATGCGCAAAAAATTGTGTATTTGTTCCATAGATATGTTTGGAGATCATTTTATTCATTAATATATATCGATAAAAGTGTCCGCAGATGCGCCATAACAGATTCCAGTCAGCTCTCAGCTGTGCGCGATGGGGCAGCATCTCCTCACGCATTCTTCGACCAAATCAGTTGGACAACCTCTGCTGTTTGGCCTGAAAACATGAATTTTAATGAAAAAACTTTATTGAATTTATAAATTTGACTTTATTAAATTATTTAATAGCTTCTCTTTTAATTCATTTCTATAATTTTAATTTTTTTGCATAATATTAAAGTGATTAGTCGGCATTCAACTTTAAACATCTATTTTTTTTTATTAGATTTCATTGATTCCATTTTTTTCTGTTGACTAAACTGTTTAATTTTTGATGCTATAAAATAGAAACAGAACGGTGCCGAAGCTAAAAACAACTATTTTTTGCCATGAATGTTGATGGTATTGAAGCGATTGTTTGGATGAGATAAAAAATGTATGTCTAACAGATGTTTTGTTTTCTTTTCCCAATTCTGTCAGTATTTTTAACACTGTAGGAAACTAACAAATATTCCAGACATTCGCTTCGATACATTTTTTT